>PVIY010009876.1:29453-70968 GCA_004026745.1 Myrmecophaga tridactyla | reverse complement strand
CTTGTGTAAAAAAATCTTTTTCCATTCTTTCTCTTTCAATCTATTTGTATCCTTGTGTCTACAATGAGTGTCTTGTAAGCAGCATGTAGCTGGATTATATTTCTTAATCCATTCTGCCAATCTGTATTGTTTACTTCATAAGTCTAGTCAATTAACATTCAAAGTCATTACTGAAAAGGCATTTCTTGAATGCACCATCTTATTTTTTCAATTTTACTTGTTAGAAGTATATATATTCTGTTCCTTCTTTCTCTCTTTATCCTTTAAATTACTCTTACTGGTACTCTTCAATTCTGTGCCCTCCTCCAGACTGCCCTTTCCTGTCTTTTTTTTTTTTTTCATGGCAGAAGTTCCTTTAGTATTTCTTGTAGGTCCAGTCTCTTGCTTGCTTGTTTGTCTGTGAAAATTTTATTTTTTTCTCCCTCAGTTTTGAAGGACAATTTGGCTGGGTACAGAATTCTTGACTGGAAGCCTTTCTTTGTCAGGATCTTAAATACATCATATCACTGCCTTCTCACCTCCAAAAGGCCAGTTGAATAGTTTGAACTCAGTCTTATGTGGTTTCCCTTGTATGTAGTAGATTGTTTTACTCTTGCCACCTTCAGAATTTTCTGTTTCTCTTCAACATTTGTCAGAATGATTAGTATGTGTCTTGGGAAGGCCTTTTTGGATTTAACCTATTTGGAGTTTGTTGGGCTTCTTTGACATATATTTATGTCCTTTATATGGGTTGGAAAGTTTTCCCCCATTATATCCTCAACTACTCTTCCTAGCCCTTTACTCCTCTCTTCTCCTTCTAGGACACCAATGATTCTTATATTTGTCCACTTTGTTTTGTCTATCATTTCCCTGAGATCCAATTCAAATTTTTTCATCTTTTTTATCATTTCTTGTTTTGAGTGTTCAAAATCAGTTATCCTGTCCTCTATATTGCTTATTCTTTCTTCTGTCTCTTCACATCTTCTGTTGTCTGTCTCTAGTATGTTTTTTACTTGTTCAACAGAATCTTTAATCTCAGTTATATCAGCTATTTTTCTATATATTCTTCCAAATTCTTCTTTATGCTCTTCTACTATCTTCTTGAGCTCTTTTGTGTCATTAGCCATCCCATTTGGTTTATTAAGTAGAGTTGTATGAACATTTTTGATTATTTGCTCCAACATCTGTGTCTCCTCTGTTGTTTTAATTTAGTTCTTAGGCTGGGCTATTTCTGTCTTCATTGTGATATGCTTAGTGATCTGTTGTTTTCTTCACATGTAGAAACCATGCTGCTCAGATCAGAACTTTCTCAGAGCTGTAAAGTGTGACTGAGGGCCATGCACATGCATAGGTCTAAGAGTGCCGTAAACTGATGTTCCCAGAGCTGAGGAGCATGACTGGGGGCTGAGCGCACATATGTGGGTCTAGGAGTGCCACAAACTGGTGTTCCCAGAGCTGAAGGATGTGATTGGGGGCCATGCGCATGCACAGGTTTGGGGGTGCTGTAAACTGATATCCCAGAGCTGAGGGGTGTGACTGGGGGCCGAGCACATATGTGTGGGTCTAGGAGTGCTGTAAACCTAGGCACAGAGCCCAGTGGGGCGGCATGAGGCTGTGCGACACTATGGGCAGGGGTTGGGGGTCAGGTATAGCCTGGCTATGGAGATTAGCACCTGCAGCCTTTATGCACTGGTGACAGCCTGCAGGGAGCTGGGAGAGGGAGGTAATCCTTGGAAGGGTACAGGAAAGGTGGGTTGGGCTGTATCTGGGGTGGAGGTGTGGGGTGGGTTTGCTCACTGGGGGTTGGTGGGGCAGGGGTGGTTGGAGTGTGTGGAGTGGGGGTGGGTGACGGGTTTCAGATGTGTGAGTATGGGGTAAGTCATAGGAAGTGGAGCTGAGCTGGTGAAGGTAGTGGTTCAAGGAATGTGGCTTAGCTTACTTCCTAGTCCATCTCGCCCCATCCATGCACTCCTGTGGGCTCTGCACTTCCCTGTATACTCCAGTTCTCTGCCTCTTGGTTCCTCAGTCTCTGTAACCAGGGCTGCTCTATGTGGTACAGAAGGCTCTGCCAGGTCAGCTGTACTCCTGAATAGTTATCTCAGTCACCCTCTCATCCCTTCTCTAACTTTTCCTTGGAGCAGGGCTGAACTCGATCTACCCTATTTGGCCATCTTCCCTGAATTCCTCTTTAACCTTGGGGTGACAAAAGGCATTCTATCAATAACTTAAAATACAAAGGCAATAAGAAATTACTAAATTTGACATGTATATGTATATACGCATACTAGACAGATTTGACATATATATGTATATATACACACACCAGATTGATATTTTGCATGCTGAAAAAAAAAAGACACCTTAACATTGAAAACACAACTGGAAATCTGTGGGAAATAGTTGCAGTATACACCACAGAGAAGTTTTATCCTTCATACATAAAGAAAATTAGGTGACAAAAGACCAAAAACTCCAATTATAAAAGGAAAAAAAATTCAAACTCATTCAGAATTAGAGAACTACATATTAAATTAATCCGGAGGTATTATTTCTCATCTATCAGAAGGCAAACAGGAAAAGTGAGAATAAACCTGCTGGTAAGGCTATGATGATGCAGGCACGCTCATATATTGCTGACTGAGACAAACTGGCACAACCCTTCTGGACAGGAATTCATCAAGACCTAACAAAACTATATATGCCGTTGCTTTTTTTGACCATATTTCCACTTGCAGGAATTTACCCTGATGATTCACCTCCTTCTGAAAGTGCACAGGCACAAAGTTATTAATTGAAGCACTGCTTGAAATTGAAAAATATAGGAAAAATATGGCCATGCATGTGAGAGTAGTTGAATAAATGTTTATACTTCCACAAAATAGAGTATGTGGCCATTAAAAAAAGTGAAGAAGACATCTATAAATTATTATGGAGTAATTTCCAGAATACACTGTTAAATGAAAAATACAGAAGTACAAAAGCATATCTATAGCATGCTACCCTTCCTGTAAGAAGAGGGGGCAAGAGAATATGCATATCTGCTCATCTTTGCAAAAAATGTAGGAAGCCAGAAACTAAAAGGATTGATTTTCTACAGCAGATAGGGAGTAAGGAGTGGGAAGAAGAGGGAAATGAGAATGGGGTACTAAGGATTAGAGGGAGTGAACATTTCTCTTAGTAAACATTTTTATATGGCATTGACCCTTATCATAGTAATGTTTTCCAACCCTCCAAAATAAACAATTAGAACAAGTCAGAGTGTAGGTAGAAGAGAGAGCAAACAGTAACAAGTTAACCTCACTACATTATAAATGAATGACTAAACACAGCTAGAAAAGAACTAATGTTACTTTTGAAAATAGTATCTTGACTGGATACTGTAAGGCTATAAACAAACAGAACTGTAACAGAACTACTATATCTAGTTAGTAAATTGTTTTTCACATGGTTTAGCCATTCTGAAATTCCGTTATGTTAATACTAGGGTTGAGGAAACACATTTAAGCTAATGAAACCAACAAGCTCTGTAGTTTAGTGAATAAATGCTGTCCTAACGCTATGTTTTTTGGTTTTCATAATTGTGCAACGGTCATGAAAGATGTTAATATTAGGGAAAGCTTCGTGAAGGGCATACATGAATTCTCTACTTGTTTTCCAAACTTTTGACTAAAATTATTGCAAAACAAAAAATGTAAATATATATGATGCTAAATAGGCTTCTGAGGAGAGAGATTTAAGGTAACAGGTCATTTTTACATAAACTGGGAAACTCATTGAAAATATTCACTAGAAACAAGAAGTTGGATAAATGTTATATGTCAAAGAGATTAAAAGACATGTTATATTCATCTTCAAATATTTGAAGTGATGCTCAGCAAAAAAAGTTTTGAACTCTTCTATGCAGTGGTGTCCCAAGGAAGGATTGACAAAATTTTAATTCACATAATTTCAATAAGTTTGTAACTATTAATGGGTATAAATAGCCAATTGATTTTATGATGCTTATGTGATTTTCTAGGAGCATAAGGCTTCCCATCTCTGTTCAAACTGTACAACCAGCAATTAAACCTTTTATAGAAATTCTGAAGTCTAGTCTAATTCTAAATCATCTTTAAGAAAATTGTTCATACCAATAAGTACTTTCAACAACAGGGTGTGCTGCTTTGTGCATTTTTACTTCATGCTGATGTCCAAGAATAGAAAGGGGATTTCTGAATCAGACGAGTTACTAAAGCTTCTATTCCAAAGTTTGGAATTGTGATTTTTAACTTCAAATGTAACTATAATGAAGTAAAGCCACAAAGTTCAGTGGAAGGTAGAAATTTCAAATACATATTGTGTTCCCACATTTTATACATAAGAATATTTTTTGGTTTTTGGATCACATTTTTATTTACCTTTCTTTCATTTCCACTAAAAATTTTCCAAATTCTTTTGCTCAGGACTGTCATTAAAATATGATAGTAAAAACATGCATGTAACTCATTGTTCTGTTGGTTTTCATAAAGCATAAAAGACAAAGACTGGGTTTAAAGGACAAAGAAAATATTATAGAGAATTGAAAAGCATTGGAGATATATATTCAGTTTTTTTTTATGTTTCAATCTATATTTGTCTATTTTAACAGGACCTTATTACATTGTACAATATTTTTATAAGCATACTTTTAAATCATCAGAAGTGTTGTAATATAGGCTTAATGAAATATGATATAGGAATTCTAAGTTGTGGATGATTAGTGATGTAGATACCTTTTATTCATTCATGTATTCATTCATTCATTTTTTAATTAAAAAATATATTAGAAAATTTGTGGGTTTGTACAACAATCATGAATAAAATCCAGGATTCCCATATTCCACCCCCAGTTGCAATTGTTTGAAAAATTTATTACAATTGATAACACTTTTTTTGGTAATTCTTCTGTTTATTTTAATAGCAGTTACATTTGTTCAATTGATGAAAGATCATGAAAGTAATACTATAACAATTGTCTGTGGGTACCATAGGGGTCCCCCCATCTCATATTCCCAAACTATTTTTTTATTCATGGATGTCTTTATTTTATGACTTATCTACCCATACACTGGATAAAGGGGATGTTAGTCACAAGGTTTGTATAATCACATGATAAGATGAAAGCTATAGTTATACCCTATCAAAGGTCAAGACAATTGGATTACAGTTCAAGAATTTCACTTATTTCCTACTAGCTATTGTAATATGCTAGAAACTATAAGGAAATAGCTATATAATGAGTCAATAATCAAAATCATTTGTTAAATCCTAATTTCTCAGTTATACATCCTTCTTCTCATTTGATCACTCTCTCAATCTTTAGGGAAAACTGGGCAATGACCATTTTAACTTCTTAGTGCTGAAAAGGGGAGTCAACATAATGGGATAGAGGAATGAAACTGATGATCTTGGAGAGACTGGTATCTTTGGGTTTTGAGGATTATGTGGCATAGGAACCATCTGGGGACTTTTAAGTTTCTGAAAAAATAAGCTTAACATGTAAAACTTTTTATAGAGCCTTACATAGAGCCCAGAGTATTTTTATAGAGCCTTACATAGAGCCCAGAGTACTCTCTGAGGTTTTTAGGAATGCTGTTGGTTGGGGCTTGGCATACTGTGGCAAGTTGCAATATCTGGCTGAAGTTTGGATTAGAATAACCTCCAGAGTGAACTTTCAACATTAATTGAAACCTCTCAGCCACTGCAACTTTATTTTGTGTCATTTCGCTTTCCCACAATGCCAAGGTAATGCTCATCCCTGGGAGTCACATCCCATGTTACCAGGATGACAGATACCCCCGGGAGTCATATCACACATAAGTGGTTTGGTAGTGAGTTCATTTGCAGTTTGGCTTAGAAAAAGAGGCCACATCTAAGCAAAAAAAGAAGTTTTCTTGGTGACCCTTAGGCATAATTATAAGTAGGGCTAGCTTTGCCATTTCAAAAATAAGTTTCGTAAGGGCAAGCCCCAAGATCAAGGGCTTTGCTTATTAATTTGGGAGCCCCTATTGCTTGAGAGAATATCAGGAATTCCCCAGGTAGGAAAGTTCAGTAGTTCCACATTTTGTTCCAGTCCCTCCAGGGACTTCGCAAATACTTTTTCTGCCTCAAATATTCTGGACTGTATCAGGGTATTACAATAAACTGCACAGAATAACAGGATCTCATTCCCTATTCTAGGTTCCATGTAATTAGGTTGTTTAAATAAACTGACTAGAGAGGTTAAATTAGATAGTGTGCTACAGAAAATTTAAATTTTGGACAAAATAAACATATCTTCCTTTGGTCTCACACAGAAGTTGGAGTTTTAAAATATAGATAATATCATGCTTTACCTTGTATTCTGATTTACTTTAGTCCTAGCCAGATCAGATTCATTCACATCACTAATTGAAATCTGATCTCTTTTTTCAGCTTTTCAAACAGTTGCTGTACAGAATGAGTTGACTTTCAGCACTGCGGAATTCTAACACTGAGTCTCGGGTGTCACATCAGTACCCAAGCTTCCAGGTAACTACCAGGTTATACACACAAAAAAACACAGCAAATATAGGAATATATGTAATGGCTGTAAGAGCTTATGATCTAAGAACCTTTACAATGAGCCTTATTGAACACTGTATTCCTCAGTCAATGATTGTCCAATCTCTGCCCACTTTCTATCTCCTGATGACCTATGCTCAGAAATTTAATTCTCAGAGGTTCCTCATTACAGTTAGATTAGCGAGACTATACCTCCTTTATTTACTATGTCTTCCTTATTTTAGGAAGCTTCCTGAGGAATGAAAAAACTGCCTTCAAGAGTGGCTGCATCATTCTACATTACCACCAACAATGAATAAGTGTAGCTATTTCTCCACATCCTCTCAAGCACTTGTAGTTTATCTTTTTTTTTTTTTTTAAATAATGGCCATTCTAATAGGCTTTAGAAATACCTCACTGTGGTTTTGATCTTAAACTCTTATCCAAGGTGTGCTTTCCAAATTGTCACCATTGAATAGTTTGCCTTTTTATTTTCCTGACAAAGTTGACTGATGAATGAAAGTATTTAATTTTGAGATCACATTTATGTATTTCTTTTTTCATTGCTGGCACTTTCGGTGTAAGGTCTAGGATACCATCTAATTCTATAAAATCTTTAAAATATTTCCCTATGTTTTCTTATGTATTATTCAGGGATCTATAGGGAAACAGAACCAACAGGAGATATCTGTAAATATGAGAATTATAAGAGTGTCTCATGAAACTGTGGAAATACAAGAGTACAAAATCCATAGTACAGGCTGTGAAGTTGGCAACTCCAATGAAGGGTATCAATGAACTCTAAAGGAGAGGCTCATTGGCTGAAGAAGTAAAACTTCTCTCTTCTCCCTTAGAAGACCTCAACCAATTGTATCAAACTCAACTGACTGGATTATCTTGTTTGTGGGAGACATGCCCTTAGTTGAAAGTTGCTGTAATTAACCACAGCTGCAATAAACTGACTGATAACTTAACATACCAGCCTTCTGGTTTATCAACCAGCCAGGAAATAGCCTCGCAGTAACTGTTAGACCAGTGCTTGTCTGACCAGACAACAGGGCACTGTCACCTGGCCAAGCTGACAACAGAACCTAAGCACCACAGCTTCTAAAAGTTTTATGGTCTTAGCTTTAATGTTTAGGTCTTTAATACATTTTGAATTTGGGAAAGGCGTGAGACAGGGGTCCTATTCTAGTCTTTTGGATATGGGTATCCAGTTCTCCAAGCAACATTTTTTTGAAGAGACTGTTCTGTCCCAGATGAGTGGACCTGGACGCCTTATCAAAAACCAATTGCCTATTGATGTGAGAATCTATTTCTGAATTCTCAATTTGATTCCATTGGTCAATATATCTATCTTTATGCCATACCATACTGTTTTGACCATTGTAGCTTTGGAATGTGCTTTAAAGTCAGGTAGTATGGGACTTCCTACTTCATTTTATTTCTCAAGATATTTTTGGCTATTCAGGGCACCCTGTCCTTCCAAATATATATATTTTTTTGCATGGGCAGGCACTGGGAAATGAACCTCAGTCTCCAGTATGGCAGGTTAGAACTCTGCCAATAAGCCACCATGGCCTGCCCCCATTCAAACAAATTTGATTATTGGTTTTTCTGTTACTGAGATGTAAGTTTTTTGGATTTTGATTGGTATTGCACTGAATTTATAAATCAATTTATGTAGAGTTGACAGCTTAACTATATTTAGTCTTCCAATCTATGAGCACAGTATGTCCTTCCATTTATTTAGGTCTTCCTTGATTTTTCCCTCATGGTTTCTTTTTCTTTTTTTGCATGGGCAGGCACCAGGAATCAAACCTGGGTCTCTGGCATGGCAGGTGGGAATTCTGCCATTGAACCACAGCCATACCACTCTTCCTTGATTTTTTTAGCAATGTTTTTTAGTTTTCTGTGCACAGGTCTTTTATGTCTGTTTTAGTTTGCAAAAGCTGCCAGAATGCAATATACCAGTAACAGAATGCCTTTTAAAAAGGGGAATTTATTAAGTTGCAAGTTTACAATTCTAAGGCCATGAAAATGTCCAAATTAAGGCAAGACTATAAGAATGTCCAAACTAAGGCATCCAGGGAAAGAGACTTTAGCTCAAGAAGGCTGATGATGTTTGGGGTTTCTCTCTCAGCTGGAAAGGCACATGGTGACATCTGCTAGCTTTCTTTCCAGGCTTCTTCAATGGTTTCCCCTAGGCTCTGTCCATTCTGTTGGCCCTAATGGTTCTGGTGCTCTAAAACTTTTTCAAAATGATTCCCTCTTAAAAGTATTTTAAATAATATCATACCACTGCCTTCTCATCTCAATGGTTTCTGCTGAGAAATACAGTTAGTCTTATATCAAATTAAGTTTCCCTTGTATGTGATGTACCACTTTTCTCTTTCTTTCAGAATTCTGTTTGTATTTGGCACTTGTCTATCTGACTGTGTCTAGGAGTAGCTCTGTTTGGATCTATTTTGTTTGGGGTATGCTACACTTGTTGGATCAATATTTTTTATCTTTCATAAGAGTTGAGAAATTTTCACTGATTATTTCCCCCATTATTTTTTCTGTCCCCTTTTCCTTCTCTTCTCCTTCTGGGACACCTGTAACATATATATTCATGTGCTTCATATTCTTATTCAATTCCCTGAGACCCTGCTCAGATTTTTCCATTCTGTTCCTATCTGTTCTTTTGTGTGAAGGATTTCAGATGTACTCTCCTCTAGTTCACTAAACTTTTCTTCTACCTCTTCAAATCTGAAGCATCTCCATTGTGCCTTTCATTCCCTTAACTTCTGCCATTTTTTTGCAAGCTTTGAAGTTCTTCTTTATGATCACTTAGTGTCTTCATTATAGCCTTCCTTTCTTTTGCCACATTTTCATTCAACTTAATTTTCTGTAGAAGATTTGAACAACTTTAGTTAGTTTTTTCAATTCATGTATCTCATCTGAAGTTTTAGATGTTCCTTTGAATGGGCCATATTTTGTGCTTCCTAATGTGACTCGTGAGTTTTTTTTCCAAGTGCCTAGCATCTGATCTTCTTGATTAGTTTATTTGAAGGTTGTTTTCTCTTTTACCTAGGGTTTTCTTGTTGGTTGGCTTTGTTCTCTGTTCTTGGATATTTGGTTCAACTTATTCTATAGCTCTAGTATGGCTTCTGCTGAACTGATCAAAATTTTTCAGCTTTCACTTTTCTGTTTCTTGCCCTGACTGTATGGTGTTTCACTCCCATAAAAAAAGCTTTGTCTACCTTCTTCCACCTCAAGGAATGTTGAGCTGTTGTTTAGTTTTTCACCTCTATAAGTTTTTAACACTCCTTTTGTTACCTCTTGCAACTTTACTTGGAGGTCTGGATCTGAGTGAAGAGTAGCCCCCCAGATAGGATCAACTCCGGTTAAGTGTTCCCAGACAAGACAGACCCAGAACTCATGAAAGGGGTTTAATCAGTATCAATGTTACTAAGGGGAACAAACCAGCAGGGTGTCAGTCTTTTCTGTGGTGTCTTAATTCTGTGCTTTCCCTGTCCTGCCCAGCAGATGGGGCTCATTGGCTCACTGCTCCCCACATACTTAAAAGTGGTAGTGTGCTTTTAATTCTCAGCAGCTCCTGTCCCTGCCAGGTGTATGGTTGAAATAGAGGCTGAGGATGAATGCAGGCTTAAACTGTTTTCCAGCTCCTGGGGTCTGAAATCTCTAAATAACAGTCACTGTTAGGGCTGAGCCTTGCCTAACTCCTCTTTTTTTGGGGGGGGGGGGGTGTTGGTGGAGGGTGAGGAAGAGCTACTCTTTAGTTTCCTGCAGGCTGGGAAAAAGTTATAGGACTCTTATGCAGCCTCTCTACCCACCTCCTGAAAGCATGTTTGAGAGAGGCCAGGCTCTGCTTTTGGTAGGTTGAAACTGCTGCTGATATCTAGCCCCTGGGTTCTAAATACTCTGAGAGCTACCACTTGTGCTGGCCCCCTTTCTTGGTGAAACTAAGCCCTTTAGGAAAATGATCTCCTCCACCTGATTAGTTACTTTGTCTTTTAGTCATGACTACTTCAATCCTTGCCTGGGCTGAAAACAGAGAACATCTGTTGCCTTCATGAATGGACTGGTTAAAAAGAATAAATCTGTTCAGAGTTGGTCCCTAGTGCCCCAGGTTTGCCAATCAAGAGCCAGAGTTTGTACCTGGCTCTATGTTCCCCTTTATTGGGGCACAGCCCTTTTCCAGTATTGTGAGCTCTCCCAATTCCAGAAGCTCTTTTTGCTTTAGTTTTCTTCCCCATGAGCCCTTCATTCTCCCTGCTGGGAGCAGGGCTGACACAGACATGCCTGTTTATTTCTTGTTTGCATTGTAGATTTATTTGTGTTCAGAGCTGGTTTTCAGCAGTCTGAATTTGTTCATCATATCTGAGTTGGTTGAGTTCCTTTGTTCCTAGTAGAGAAAGCTTTTTTTCACACCTGGAAGAGACTCTGAGTCCGTCTGCCATGCCAATGGGGAGCAGAGAGCACTAGCCTCTACAGTGTGGAAGAATTTACTTACAGTTCTGTGCTGTAATTTATCAGCCTCAGCCCTTCAGATTGCTCCAGGCTGGTGTAAATGTACGCCTCATCTCAGAAGTCCCCCAGTTGTTCCACACAGTTCCTGGCTATTTACTAGCTGTCCTGGATGACAAACTAAATCCCATACCTTCTTATGCCACAATCTTGACCTCCTCCCCACTACTCTTTGCTTTTAAATTATATAAATTTACAACACAGTTCTAAGAGTTATGGCTCTGTTATATTATATAATTAGGAAATACACTTGTCATCAGAATAATTTAATACACACAAAATTTACTTTAGTCTCAGACATTTGGGATTTGTAATTTGTTGACATTCGTAATCAATGTTTGCTATATTTAGTAAATATTAATTTCACAGCATATGACATTATAAATTATTTCACTTTTTAACCATGGTGGCAAATAGGATGTTGAGCTTTATTATTTGCTTTACTTTATGATAAAGGGATTAGCACCACTATGCTTTAAGAACCCACTGTGTTCAGAAACTCTACTTTGAGCTACCACCCACTCCTCCTTGGGTTATATACTTCCCATACCTAGATTTGATTCTTGAGTATCTTCCTCCCTCCCTGCCTTAACATGGTAGGCTCATTCCATGATTCTGCTTCGGTCTGGTTCCCAACGCACGTTTCTCAAATATACAGCTTACACAGACAAATCTTTAGAGATTCAGTTAAATTTATTTGCATTATAAGTTAAACTTTAAAATCATAGGACAATGCATATTTTTGTAAAATATATAATTTATTTTGATTTTTCCATCTCCACCCTCCAAGAGGGTTAATATATCTTGGGTCCAGCAGAGAAAGGGAGGTGCAGAAAAAAGTAGGCTCACTCCTCTAAGATTCACAAGAATTAAGTGCCAGAAGCAATGGTTATGCAGTACAGTGTTTGATGATCTATTTTCTGATTTATAGGTTTGATCCATAACATGCTATAACCATTCAAATTAGGTTGTGTTATTAGTAGCTTTACCTACTCAGGGTTCTTCTTGGCTAATTGCCAATAGACAGCCTAATCTATGGTAACATTTATTCGAACACTGAGCATATTAAATAAGGCTATGTCACACTAAGCTAAACATGATTAGCACCGAAGCCTAGTTCTGCTGGTACATTTATGGTCTATTTCAACCCTAAAAAGTGCTAGACTGGTTCAGATCATTAAGTCCTGCTTGAAATTTCAGTGACCCAATTTTATGGAACATAATTTGGTTTCAACTACTATCAGCAAAATGTCTTCAGTTTTATTTACGAAATATTGATATAGAAAATGCTATATACCTTATCAAGAGTGCTCTAATAAGCACTCCTTATCAAAAATGATATTTAATGAATTTATCCATTCTTCATCTTGTCATTTGAACTCAGTAAGGACAGAAATAGATGCAGATTCAGGAATGCTATGGAGAGATATGCAATTACCATGACTAAGTCAGTTTTGAAGCATTTTGTTTTAACCATTGTTCTAGTTTGCTAGCTGCTAGAATGCAATATACCAGAAACAGAATGGCTTTTAAAAAGGGGATTTTAATAAGTTGCTAGTTTACAGTTCCAAGGCTGAGAAAATGTCCAATCAAAGGCATCCAGGGAAAGATACCTTGGCTCAAGAAGGCTGATGAAGTTCAGGGTTTCTCTCCCAAGTGAGAAGGCCCATGGCGAACACAATCAGGGCTTCTCTCTCAGCTGGAAGGGCACATGGCAAACATGGCATCATCTGCTAGCTTTCTCTCCTGGCTTCTGTTTTCATGAAGCTCCCTGAGAGGCGTTTTCCTTCCTCATCTCCAAAGGTCGCTGGCTCATGGACTCTCTGCTTCATGGTGCTGCAGCATGCTCTGCTCTCTCTGAATCTCCTACATTCTCCAAAATGTTTCCTCTTTTATAGGACTCGAGAAACTCACCAAGACCCACCCAAATGGGTGTGGACATGTCGTCACCTAATTTAGCTTAAAAACCACTCTTGATGAAATCGCATCTCCAGGGAGATGATCTGGTTACAGTTTCAAACATACAGTATTGAATAGGGATTATTCTGCCTTTAGGAAATGGGATTTAGATTAAAACATGGCTTTTCTAGGGGACATACATCCCTTCAAACCAGCACAACCATCAACTTGAATTTTCTTTAGGATGGCTATAAATTTTCAAAATGCTCTTCAAAATTCAGGGAAGGCCTTCATTTTTTTGTGGCAATTGATTTTCATTATTTTAAAATGTATACAAGTAACTTATGCTTTTATACAAACCTACAAGAAATTTGGAAAGGCAAAAAATTGTACCCAGAATTTTCTGAGCATGTATTTTTAAAAATATCAAACATGTGTCATTGTTACATTGTTATTATAAATGATGTTTCTATAGGCTTCATTATATACACTTATTTTTCTACTTGTCTGATTTTTACCTTAGGATAAATCCATAAAATTGGTAGAACTGGGCCAGAGGGAAACATATTTTAATGGTTTTAATTCAAATTATTCCAACGTTTTAATGTTTAACATGAATTTTTCTATTTTCAAGTATTCATTACAAAAATCTAAACATTTTTAAAATTAATAAAAATATTTACTAAAGTTTTTTCTGTCAGTAGTTGGTGGGAAATGTTTTATAGACATATTTGAGCTTGGGGTTTAAAATAAGCCACTACAATAAGTTTTTAAATATATACTTTTTTGAATAGGTAACTATGAAAAAAGGCCTATTTCATAAAAGAAAAGAAAAGAAAATAGCATTGATTGAGAATGGCTTTTGTGAGACAGAACAGTAAATACTTTCATATATATTATCCTATTTTATTTTATCTTCATAATTACTGTGTGAAAGGTGCATTACACTTTTTTTTTCCTTTTGGGTAGACGATACCATGACACAGCGGTTTTAGATAATGACCCTGTTAATACACCAGTTAGGTAGAGAAAAAATTTGAACTCATATTTTCTATTTTCCCCATTCTGCTCCTTTACATGATTCCACAAATGTCATTTAAAAAAATGAAACATTTAGAAATCTTTTCATACAAGGAAATAGAAACTTGAGGCCTAGACATTAGAAGATTAAATAAGAATATTAAAACTCTTTCCAAATATCTGATGAGCTATACAAAATGAACATGACAGAATGATTAACAGAGCATTTCTCAGGACGTGTTGCAAAAGATGTTAAGTGATATACAGCTACATGTTTGAAAAAATTAGTGCTTAGTTAAATAATTTTGGGAAAGTTTGCCTTTCATATGATAATCAGGTTTGTTGGCTTTAGAACCTTACAGAGCCTTTAAATCTCTAGCATGCACTGAAGATTTCAAAGTGAAGGATTTACTATCCATAATTTCACAAACTTCTATTTATGAGGAGAAGTTGCAAGACCAGTGAGCCAAAGGCCTTACTTTGCTAAAAGCCTTGGTTCATTGAGGAATGGGGCTTGCCTGAAATTGCCTGGTCAGACTTCCAGTTGAGAGTGAAGTGAAATCATCAGGACTTTACAATCATTACCACCAGCCTAAAGGTAAATAAATGGTCAACCGCAGACTCACACCAGCTTCTGCTAGTAACTCCTCCTGATATTGCTGCTCTGCGTCACTGCTTCTGCACTCACAGAGAATAGTTTGCCTTTATTCAGGATTCGTTTACCTGCTTCTATTCAGTCCACTTGCTTGCTCTATCCATTAATTCATTTTAGGCTAGAAAAACCTGAGAACATTTCTCTACACATTGCCCTTATTTCCATTCTCTGTCTCTGCTCTCTTGAAGTCACAATCCACTTATCTCATTACTGAACAATCTCTAACTTTATTACAGATCCTTCATAACTGCCCTATAGTCCCCTCCATTCCTTCAGAATCATGTATACTCTCATCCTGCTTTGGCAGACAATTAATTAGAATTATGTTATTTCTATCTGCTTGCCTCTTCACAAATCAATCTCATTCAATTTTAAAGATATCCTAGGTAGCCTCTAAAAGATGAAATATCTTATTAAATTCTCCAAAAAAATGGGACTAATGGCATTAATTGTCAATATAACTTAAAATATAGCACTACTTTTGCAAGAGTGTATGGTGAAAAGATGAATGTCACAAGTGCTATTTCCTTTAACTGCAAAGCCTGAAAGTATCAAGAGATGTTCACAATTTCAATTTCTGGAGGAACTAAGTTAAGGATAATTCTCACACACTGTCCTTGACTGAATAGCATTCTGATTTGCCACCAGAGCAGTTTTAGAACTGTCCGGATGGATGCTTTCCTAGCCTCAGGGCAAGACCCAGGCCCACAGCTATCAATCAAGTGAGCACTATGCTATATGTTAAGTCTAAAGCAAGCAAAGCCAAAGTGTAGATTGATGGAGTGTGTAAAAGTTGCATGACTCCACTTGAACAAAAGGAAGAATACTAAAATTATACCGTATATCCTTCTATTAGAACTACAGAAAGTAATTATCATTTCCTTCTATGAGGGAACAGTCCACTTTTGCAAACCTGGGATATAAGGCATAGAAGACATTTCATTAAAACAAGGGGGATTTGGAAAGGAATACAGCCCTACGATCACTGACAGACTTTGGTCAGCTGTAAGGTATCCAGATGGAAACCCTGGGGACAGTAACATTAAAGTTGTATAATGTGAGTTTTTATCTGGCTGTGCTACAGCTCCTTGTAACAGAGTTTATGCTCTGATTTTTTTATGCCATCTTAAAAATGCCCTTTAACACTGCAAGTTACAAATATTAGATACAAGTAACTAGTTTACTACAATTTTATGTTTCCTGACTTTATTATGCAGATACTCTTCCTTTATGTTTTATTTACTTCTTACCCAAACAGACATTTTCTTCACAACAGAGAAATGAAACTTACAGTTCAGTTGTTAAATCCTATAAGGCAAGTGCTTATGCACGAATACTTTCAAATTCTATGTAAGTGCTTGTTTTTGTCAAAAACACCCATGTAAAATGGCTGTTGACTGTTGACATGTTGAAAATTTACAACATGCTTTAATTTCGGAAAGAGTTGCTTATTTAGAAAAAATGCAAGATGTGTTTTTGTTACTTGGAATTTTTTTTTTTTTTAGAAAAATTACCCCTTCTTTTACATAATCAGAGAGAACTACACAATTTGGCCATAGACTAAGTATTGTTCTACACTATTAAGAAATCAACCAGTACCCTAATGGAATTATAAATGCTAGACAAAATAATTTCCTGAAATTAAGCAAAACCTTCAAGAGGTCACATAGAATGAGAAAATTGAATTAACTCAAGTTCTTTTTTTAGTCTTTAAAATCACTGCACTATTATTGCTTTTCCCAAAATTACCATTTGAATACAAGAATGTGTAGTGTCACTGAGGTTGAAGACAGGGACTGTGCCCAAAGTAAATTTGAACCATACCAGATGTATTTTCCCTTCAAATGTATGTAGATGAGTCTATATATCTATATATGAGAGTTCTTCAAATTAATTTGATATAGAATGCAATGTTCATTAACAGATAAGCAATGAAAATGTCCTGATTTGAAACATATATAACGTGATATAGATCAAATCAAAGTAACTTAAATGTTAAGAACTTAGATCAACTACATTTGATTTTTCTTTTTCTGGAGAAATTTTCCCCCAATATTGTTTAAGATTGATGGTATACGGTAATATAAAAGGCACAGTCATTTTTCATTGTTTCCTTTTCATTCATAAATTTTCTATAGACAGTGTTCCCTTTTATCACCGGTACTCAGGGTAGACTGCTCCCATTGCCCTGAGCTTGGCATTTCCCTGTCACTTTAGGACTCTGTTCAAATAGTTCCCTTGTTTGAAAAATCTAGATCATCTACTTCAACATCTACTTCTCTAAAAGAGGCCCATCCTCAAAAACTCTGACCTTATTCCATTTCCTCCAACTTCATTGATGTAGAGGGAACCTCCCTATATTTTGCAAGCAAATTGTTTTTCTCCTCTGTGGCAGGATACTATGTTCTTCTTAAATCTCCTTCACTTGTACCCAGGGAGATTCTTCCTTTTCCATCCTTAATAGCTAGACATGAATCTCCCATTGAGGAGCATCCGTATAAAAAGACCATTCATTCTCAAACTAGTGCAAAGTTCTTAGCACCAAACAGAAGAATCCAGACACATACTTGAAGAGCCAATTATTCTGTTCAAAGACACTGGTGAAAAGGAGTCCAGGCACTCAGGTACAGATTGGAGAAGAAAAGTATGAGAAACCACCAGACTCTACAGAAGAAAGCATTACCAGCACTAAGGAGTTAGGAAGCACTTAATCTTTATCAGGTTAATTGTGCCACTGCCTGGGGAGGGAAATAAGTCCTAGTTTGGAGGAAAAGTTTCTGGTACCTACAGGATCTGTGCCTACATTTCCAGCCCTCTTTGAAAAATGCTACGAAGTGACCTACACCACTCCCTTCACCGTCTCTGAGAATATGGATAGAGTATAAAGGTGATGGGGATGGAGAAGGAAGCAGTCGCCTCGCACTAAAGTTAAAAGTTAAAAATGTGTTAAACATATTTCTAAGATTTCTCCCATTCAAAATAGACATTGCTCATCAACTGCGGTGTGTTCTTCGGTATAACTTGGACATGGCGACCATACAAGTCTTCCTCAAAAGAATAGTCTCTCTGGCCACTCTCAATCTTTTTAGTTTTACTTTAATGAGTTTCAAATTTCATGATGGACTTTTGAACTTAATGGGGTAGGGAACGAGCCATGTTCATTCACCTTCATTTATTAAACAAATATTGTTTGAGAATAACGCACCCAGCTCTTTCTAGTTCCTGAGCAGGTTCTATGTATTCAAACATAAAGCATGAATCCTAAATTTAATGTGTCCACATGTAAGTAATCAGAATATAAAATCTGACATTTCCTGAGCATGCTAAATTCCACTTTATCTAGTATAAATATATCTTGAACAACTCTGAGCTAGAAAGCATTATCTCACTTTATAAATAAGGAAATTGAGTCATAAAAGGTTAAATCTATAGTCCCAGATGATATTAATTCTTAAGAGTCCACTAAGTAAAGGCTATTGTTGGGATACTTATTGCTTAATAAATAGCAATTCACCAGGGAATGTATTTGGCAACTGTTATTGATAGTCACTAATTAACTTGCCCAAGTTATCATTGTTATTAGAAGCTGAATCCAGTATTCAAACCCAAGTCTAGTTGATTCTGAAGTCTATAAAAGAAAAAGCAAAATGGACATTTGTAAAGGATTGAAGATATAATAAAGCATGGAATACTTTGGAAAACCTGGATATTGCTTTCTAGAGATCTAGAGATTCTTGAGAACATTGGGGGAGTATGGTGTAAGATGAGACTAGAAAACAAATTAGATCGATATGGTGGAAAGGAGATTGGAAATAATTATTTAGGCTATGAGGAATCAATAAGGTCTTTAATTAGATGCGTGTGCACATTTATGTTTATAACGAATGCTGTCAGGGGTGTGGAAATAGATTGGAACAAAGACTAGAAGTGAAAGAACTGTTATTATGCTATTATAACAGATTAGTGAAGAGATAATAAAAGTGTTTAACCATTTCAATGCAGAGAGGAGACAGTGATGGTAGGTTTTAGTGAGGTGGGATGGGAGTGAACAGGAAATATTTACTTTCTTGTTTTATATAAATATTTATGGCTAGGCCTCATGGAACCTCAGTGCCCTTGTCAAGGAATATGGAAATACTAGAAAGAAAGAATTCGATTTTTTCTTCTCTAAAAGCAGAAGGCCCAGATGACAGTTGAATGTATGAGGACTTATACAAGAAGAAAGGTTTGCACACTAATTTGCAAGTTTTCTTTGAGACTCTCCTTTTCTCCCGGAACCTATATCCCATATGGAGATTACCCATGTCTGAATGGTTATTTCCAGAGTCTGAGAATAGAATAGCTCTATATGTGGTTACCAGTTATTTTTAGACTACTTGATAGAAGAATTAGATCATGTTATACCTATCAGGAGCAGTAGTTAGGGAGATAACTATTAAAACTCCCATAACAACAACCAAAAAAAACCTGTGCAATAACATAAATGCATATGAGCAAATATTGAGTTAAAAGGCAGGATATCAAGTGCATCTCCTTTGAGTTTGACAATACAAGCATATGAAAAATGGTGCACACCAAAATGACAAGTGGCAATATGTTATTGGGTGGATTTTTTAAAAGTTCATATAGTTCAGGTAAAAAAATGCTGGAGACATATTTTAAATCAATAATGCATCAAAAGAAATATTTCCACCTAATGAATCAATGCTTTTTCATGAATACGAATATGTCATAGTATCTTATATAATTATTTCAGTTGTATTAAAAGCAAAATACAATTTTGGAATCCCAGAGGACTTTATAAAAGTTATAAGCAGATTGAAAGTTCCTACATCTTGTACATGCCAGAACTTTCCAGAGCTCTATCCCAAACCATCCATTCTCCTTCATCTGCCTACTCTCACTGGGTGACTACCTAAATACCCAATGCTTCAACCACCACCACCTACATGATTCATTACTAAAGTGTATTAGAAGTCTGTATTTCTAACCTGTCTATTCTGAAGTCCAATTACCTATTAGGCTCCACCTTGAACTCAACATTGTTGTTGTTTTTTTCCTTCTAGACCTGTTTATTCCCCTCTATATACAGAATCTTAGAAAATGGTTTTTAGTTTCAGAACATAGTCTAGTAATAACTGAAATACATTTTCAGGAATATATTTTACCTGAATGTATTTCCAATTAACTTACATACATTATGTTGTGGAATTGTTTGACTAGATATGGATTCCCTGTTTGAGAAGTCATAAAGAACAAAGTATAGCATTTTTCCTGAACAAAGTCTATGTGGATTTTTTTAAACTATGAAACAGGTTTTGTTACTCAGGAAAATAATTCTGATCAAAAACATTCATGTGAAAAATATCTCCTTTCTGTATTTTACATATGAAACAACAGCGGATTGTTCTTTCTCAGTGAAGAGGGAAAATATTGCAGTTATGTTTAACAACATTTCCATTGACATTGGAGAGAAGGTATAATCATATTTTTCTAAAGGCCAATACTGTACTGGTTAGAAAATATACAATTAAAACAAAGCCAAGAGCTGAATGATGAGCAAAATTTAGCCAGGTAAGGACAGGTGGTTAAAATGAAGCGTATTAAGCAGAATAGTGGCATTTTCATATTTTGAACTATTTCCCTGGATAGGCTCCAGTAGATTGCTTTTGTTCCAATTTTTTACTACTTCCTTGTTCATAATTATGCCCCAAATTTTGGCTGTGGGATTGGTTATATGACTTGTTTTAGATAATGAAATACATCACAACTAATAAGCTTTAAATGTGATTCCACGATTTGCCTTGGCATCCTGTGCTTCTTCCCCCACTATGAGAAAAACATGTTCAAAGTGAGTGGGGGCTGTGGCTTGGATCCCATAAAAGAGAACACATGTAAGAAATATGGCTACACAACTAATAAGCTTTAAATGTGATTCCAAGATTTGCCTAGGCATCCTGTGCTTCTTCCCCCACTATGAGAAAACATGTTCAAAGTGAGTGGGGGCTGTGGCTTGGATCCCATAAAAGAGAACACATGTAAGAAATATGGCTACTAAGAAGGTGCCAAACTGGAGAGATCCAATGGAAGCTCTACATAGAAAGAGATAACTGAGGAATCCAATGAGAAGCTTTTCCGACCTCTAGCCTTAGATTATTCACTGCTCGGGCACATTGAGAAAACCTTCTGATGACTCAAAACCCTTCTTTCAAATTGCTTCAGCAGATGCTGAGTGGAGCTGTGGCCAGTTGCCCATACCAAGCACTCTCTAGAGTGCAGATGTGTGAGCAAGATGAGTATTGCTATTGTTTTAAGTCTCTAAATTTTGGAGTGTTTTATTAGGGAGCAGGAGCTAATCTATTTGTCACATTTAAAGTCAACTAATATACAGACCAAGACTTCAACTAAAGAAATCAGGAAGTGATTTAGTCTAAGTGAGAAATTATAGTGACCTCTTTGAGGACAATGACATTGAGAAAGAAGAGAGGTTTAAAGATGCAAGGAATATTTAGAAGAAAATATTCACATTCATTCATTAAATAGAACCATTAGGAAGAATGAAATAAGAATACACTTAGGTGTTTGTGGAGTGAGTTGCTATATGGTATGTCACATACTGTGATAATACAGGATCGGACACGACAGAGACTCCCAGCAAACTACCACCTTATTAGTTATATAGCGTAAAGTGTCAAAAAAAAAGAAGGGGAGAGATCACTGCTACCGGTCCCCAGGGAGGCCAACCATTTGGATCAAGGTCAGTGGACAGCAGCTTGACAAACCTGCTTCATGTCAGAAATGTGGAACGCCTGCACTGCCCAAGTGCTGGACTTTTACACACAGGGAGAGGTGCCAATGAGCAGCCTTTGTGCTCTTACAAACAGCTAAGGCTGTTAACGTCTCCCCTGGCTGCCTGCGTTCTCTTGTGAAATAGAAAGATACTGAACACCTGGAAGCAGATAAGCTACAAATGGAAACATACCAAGCACCTGCATGCAAACAAATATCTGCATATAAACAAGCAAGAGGGAAAGAGATGGAAGGGGAAAGTGAGGGCTGGGAGATGAGTAGTGAATGTGTCCATGATTTCCCCAGCATGGACACCCCTTGGCCTCTTGGCCAGGCCTGGCCTATACTCTTCCAAATTAGCTGTCACAATATAAGCCCACCTCCCATCTCAGACAGAAAGGTGAAGACGGTCGAGCCTATGGGCCCATATCTCTCAACAATATCCACATTAAAAGTTTGGAAACACCAGCAGTTGCAGAACAGTAGGAGAGCTTTGATTCCTATGCATACCATTATTCCAAGTACGGCAATCATGCCTGTCTGGAGTAATGACCATATCCATGTCCCTCAACACTTCAGAGCCAGTTGAACAGGTGGTACATAGAAGCTGTTTTCACACTTCACTACTAAAAGGTTGTTGCAAGGGTGATGAAAAGAACTATAAAAGAAAACGGACCCACTACACACTTCCTCGTGCACCCTGCACAGTGTGACAAAATCCTGTGACATTATAGGAATACAAGCTCAGAGACAACAGACTCCCAGAAAATGACCACTTTATTACTTATTTAGCACAAAAAGTCCAAAAGAACAGGCAAAGAGATCCCACCATGGTCAGTGCTTGGGGAGGCCAACTGCTTGACACCCTCGTACACTTCATGCCATGAAGGAGATATGGGAAACCTGTGTTGCCCAAGTACTGAGCTTTTATATACACTGGAGGAAGTGGCCCTACCAATGAGCAACCTTGATTCACCTGGCAAGCAGCTGTGAGGCGCCTTAAGATTTAACAACTCCTCCAGCTGCTTCTTTGTCTCTTGCCAAATAGAAACATACCAAACACCTGCATGCAAATAAACTAAAGTGGAAACAAACACCAGGATGCAAACAAGAAAAAGGGGGAAAGGAAGGGGTAAGATGAGGGCTGGGAGACTTACCCCCAACAGTGTTTTACTTAAGCAACCAGGGCATAGGAAAAAGGGAAAGACATGTGAGTCAGGGGGAAGCAATTCTGGGGTTTTGTTTTGGTCAGGTAAAGTGGAGATGTCAGTAAATAGTGGCCATAAGAGAATGGAATGGAAGAGAGAAATCTGTGCTAAAAATAAAGATTTGGCAATTTCAGCATGAAGCTAACTAAAGACATAGAATTACATGTGATATATCAATGGAATATTTGTAGGGTCCTGAATTTATAGAGAAATGCCAAAGATTAAGGATAAGAAAGAGAAAGACATGTCCACTAAGGCTACTCAGAACAAATACCAGTGGTAGAAAATCAAGAGTATTTTGTTACTCATAAAATCTAAGAGGAAAAATAGTGCTTCAGGAAGGACAGTATGGTCAATGTTGCCAAATTTTACAAAGAGGTCAAGAAAAGTAAAGACTGAATTAAAAAACACACTGTTTCTGTTTAGTGTGGGGTAGAAGCCAAGCCAGAAAGGAATGAGGATTGAATAGGAAATAGAAGAACTCTTTAAAATGCATACCTTTGTGCAAGACAGGACATATGGGCTGGCAAAATACCAAATGGACACTCATAGAGCCCAACATAATTCATTTAACAAAATGCTAAATTCAAAACTGTTATTATAATCCTTGAAATTTTAATCCCCTCTATATTATCAGTTGTTAATGCAATTCTTATATAATAAAAACAAGTAAAACCACATGCAGCCTTGATAACTGGGATTATTTTTCCGTAGGGAATTATCTTCCTGTGGTTGCTGAAACAAGTCACTACAAACGGAGTTGCTCAAAACAACAGCAGTTTACTCTCATAGTCCTGGAGGCCAAAGTCTGAAATCAGTTTCACTGAGCCAAAATCAAGGTCATGCTCCCTCAGAGAGTCTGGTGGAGAATCTGTGCCTTTCCTCTTCCATCTTCTGGTGGGTCCTCACATTTCTTGGCTTGTGGCTGCATCACGTTATACTGCCTTCTCTTCCCTGTCAAATACCCTCCTGCCTCTTTCTTACAAGGATATTTGTGATTGCACTTAGGACCCACTCAGATTACCCAGTATAATATCTCATCCAAGAACTTTTGCTTAACCACATCTGCAAAAACTCTTAATGCAAGTAGGGTAACATAAACAGGTTTCAGGGATTGGAGTCTGATCACTTTGGGGGCCTCCATTCAGCCAAGTAACATAGCATCCATACTGTATGTAATATCTCTAATAATAGAACCAGAACATGCTATTATTGTATTGACATTTTTCCTATTCCACCTAAGAATAATACTAATCAGTTTTTTAGGGGAAGGGAATGAGAGAACAAAATTTTATAGATGTCTGATTTCAAATTAAGGAAGTTAGTGAGGTTAAAGTAACACTGCATTGTGCACATAAACAAATTCATACAGAAAAATGAATTTGGTTAAATTTTTAAAAAATTTTGTCAGAGTTATATTTGTTATTACCTGTCATAGAACTTTGAATATGACAGATGCTTATTTGCTGTTTGTTGATGAAGAAATGAGCCAGAAAGTACAGATGGGAAGTATTGCTACAATAAAGAATACTGTAGAAACCCAAACACTGTGTTTAAATAGAAAATAATTTAATAGAGAAAATAAAGATTCAGGACTTTTCAGTTTCAGCTTGGAGATGTACAAAGCTGGAAATATGCACTTCCCAAGCAACAAACAAAAAAGGTGGATAAACTACAAAATAGTTTCTCTGGAACCTATATTACTGAGGTTGCAAGGTAATCAAGGAATCTAAAATTTGGGGAGAGATAAGTACCTACAGGGAGAAACAGTATCCTAGTATTTACCTACCTGGGTTAGATGCCACCAGGGGCCATGGAAACTGACAAGAAGAACAGCTAAAAATGTAAATTCCTAAAGGCTGAGTGATGCTAGTGTAATAGTGTCATGGTCAGGCTCATGTGTCCACTTGGCCAGATGGTGGTGCCCGTTTGGCTGGCTGGGCAGTGCTGGCCTGTCTGTTGCTATGAGGACATTTCATAGAGTTAAGTCATGATCATGTCAACTGCATCCACAGCTGATCACATTTCTAATCAGCCAAGGGTAGTGTCTTCTGCAATGAGTGACGTTTAATCTAATCACTGGAAGGCTTTTAAGGAAGATTCAGAAGAGACAGGCTCTCTTCCTGCTTCAGCCAGCGAGCCTCTCCTGTGGAGTTCATCAGACCCTTCATCAGAGTCGTCAGCTTCACAGCCTGCCCTACATCTTTTGGACTCTACATTCCCACAGTTACGTGAGACACTTATAAAAATTTTATATCTACGGGATATTTCCTGCTGATTCTGTTTCTCTAAAGAACCCTAGTTAGACAGATAGTCTGAATACCTTGGGAGCCACAGATTTAGGTGTATTTTCAGTCACTTGGAGATTTTTCCTTTATGGACCCCTCCAAGTCCTCAGGAAAAATGTTGGAGAGAGTCCTGGGAATGCATTTTTTGAGGTGCTAGCTGGGAGAGTAGAATGGCAGCAACTACAAAAGCTGTTCTGAAACTCATCTCACCTTTCTTTCCAGTAGGACGAAAGCCTTAAATTGATGAGACATGAGCAAAGAAAACGGTGGCCTTCTGGCAATAGTGAAAACACATTTAAGCCTGCGGAAAGGCGGGAACAAGTACTGGGTCCAATACTGAAGCAGGAGGAGAGGAAGGGACATTTGTGGGGGCTATATCTCTGACATCCACGAATACAGGGTCTGCCTAAGAAGGACCCTTAATCAGAAAACAGAGAATGTACTGTTCTTCTGCCTTATTACTGGGCTAACAAGGATCAGATAAAAATAATAGTGGGATGTAGCTTTATAAGTATCAGGAGACACTATCTCTAGAGCAGAGTGTGAAAAATGAGCAAAAGCTAAGTAGAAGAATTAAAAAAAATAATCCCTGAAAAACCGGCCTTCACCCTAAATGCAGTGTCCCTAAAGGAATGTGAAGCCTGTGGTACAATAAGAACAAACATCATACCACAACCCTAAAGCCTAGTCAAAAGTCTACATATAATGAACAAAGTGCCAAGACTAAACAAAAGAAAAAATGTGCTCATTTTCATACCTGATTCTGATTTTATCAGAATCCTATACCAGATGTATGGCTTTAAACAGCAGCAATGAAGACAAAATACAAGACATATAGAAAAGGCAAGCTAAAACATACTTTGATCATATCAAGCAATTATCTCATCATAGACAAATGGAGACATGACAGATTTTGGAACTAGAACACAAGCAATTTAAAATAACTAATTAATATGTTACTGTTTATAATGATAAAGATAAAGGACACGTGATAACACATATAAAATTTCAGCAGAGATGAAAACTCTAAAAATAAAATCAAAGATAAATGCTAGAATTAAAAAGTACAGAACTAGGAAAGAATGCCTTCATCACATTCATAATAGACTCAACACAGCTAAGTAAAGATTTAATAAATTTGAATATGTTGATATCAATTATACAAATAAAAACAGAAAAAAAGAGTAAAGAAAATTCAACAGCACATATGGAAACTGTGGGACAATATCAAACATCTAACATGCATGTCATTAGACCACAAGAAGAGAACAAAAATAAAGAAGAAATGCCTGTATACATGATGACTGATAATTTTACAAAATGAATGACAGAAAACAAACCACAGATCCAAGAGGCTCAAAGAAATATAAGAAGTAAAGTACTCTATGAATATAAGTAGGAACTTAAAATTCAAACTAATAAAAAACAAAAATAAAGAAGGAAGAAAACTAGAGATAAAAATAACATTACAAACAAAGAACACCTAAGAATTACAGGAGATGTCTCATCATAAACTATGCAAACAAAAAGACAATGTATGGGGAGCAGTGCTATTTTGGTTCAGTGGCAGAATTCTTGCCTGCTATGCCCGAGACCCGGGTTCAATTCCCAGAGCCTGCCCATGACAAAAAAGAAAAAGAAAGAGAAAAAAAAAGATAACGTATGGGGACTTTAAAATGTTTTGAAAAAAATTCAAACCACAGGAATACAATATAGTCAGATACTTGGAACTATGTAAAGAAATAAAAAGCATTGGAAATGAAGTAAATGAAGACCAAATGAAATTCATGTTCCCATTTTTTTAATTGCTCTGAAGATCACTGACTTCAAATAAATAGTAAAAGGTTTTATGTATTTATAATATATAAAAGAAAACTTTTATGATAATCATAGCAAAAAAAATGGGAGACAAAAATTAGGAATACACTGTTGTAAGATCCTTACACTATAGGTGAAGCAATATGAACCAATAATGTACAATAAATATTATGAACCCTAGGGCAGCTACTAAAAATATTTTAAAAAAATATATGTAAGTTAGTAGAAGAGGTAAAATAGAATCATGAAAAATAATTCAATTAAGATCAGAAAAGGAAGAATGTGAGCGCAAAGGAAAAAGCAATTAAATAAAAAATAAGGGAAATAAGTTCAAATCCAACAATAACCACTTTAAATGTAAATAGACTAAATATTTAGACTATTTCACTCAGATTGTGAAATTGAATAAAATATTAGACTCAATTACATGCTGCCTACCAGAAGCCCACTTTAAATATGAAGATATAAATCAGTTAAAGTATGAAAAATATTTTGCCACTCAAGTATTCAACAAAAGAAAGCAAGTCAAGTCAACTTTTAGGACAAAGACTATAATCATAGATAAAGAGAAACATTGCATAGTAAAAGAAAAGCCAATTACCCAAGAGGACAGATATAACTGTAAATTTGCAACGCTTCAAACATTAGACAACATTAACTAATTTGAACTATTTAACATTTATAGATACTCTATCTCAAAACAGCAGAATATGAATTATCCCAAATGTACAAGGAACACTCATAAGACCAAATATGTGCCATAAAGCAAATATGTGCCAAAAAGCATAAATCTAACAGAATATAAATCATAAATTGTGACCTTTGACCCTCAGGAAATAGAAGTAGAAATAAATAATGGAAAGATATCTGAAATTCTCCAAATATTTGTAAATAATCACTTATTTCTAACTAACCCATTGGTCAAGGAGGACACTCCAAGGGAAATATATGTATGATTGGAATTACAATGGATCAAAATTTGAGGGCTGCAGTGCTTACAGAGAAATTTGTAGTATTAAATCATATTAGAAAAGAAGAAAGGCCTTATATCATTTAACTGGGAGTCTATCTTTAAAAAATGATTTAAAAAAAATTAAACCCTAAACAAGAAATAGAAAAAAGAAATAATATTAGAGCAAAAACCATGAAATTATAAAAAGAAGAACAATAGATACAATGACAGAATAGTTGAGAAGGACCTCTATAATTCTATTCTTACATGAAAATATTGGTAAAAATTGTCATAATAACTTCCTCAGGACTCTGTATATTAACAAAGGAATGCAACAATTGGAGAAGAGTATTTTCAATACAAAGCAGTGAAATCTTTGTAAAGGCTGGTGAATTTTGTGGTATTTTAACTTGCACTATTCCCATGCCTCTCTCCCCAGAAACATGGTAACTGAAAAAAAAAAAAAAAAAAGATCTCCACCTAGATATATTATATTCAAACTGTCAAAAAAACAAAAAGAGAGAACCATGAAAACACTAGGAATTGACTTATGGTGTACAAAGGATGGTCACTAGCATTAATAGCTAATTTCTCATCAGGAACTAGGAAGCCCAAGAAGCAATGGAATGACATTCAAAGTGTTGAAAGAAAAAGATTATCAACAAATAATTCTATATCCAGCAAAAATACCTTTTAAAAGGAAGACATTAAGACACTCTAAAATAAAAACAATTCATCACCAGCATATCTGGCATACAAGCCATAAGTACATTTAAAGATGTTCAACATCATCAACCATTAGGGAAATTGAAATCAAAACCACAATGGTCCTGAAATATCATGAGGCTAGCTGATAGAAAGCCAGATTATAAAAAGTATTATCAAGGACATGGAGAAAACGAAACACATTGCTGGCGAGAAAGAAAAATGGTACAGGTGCTTTGGAAAACAGTTTGGTGGGTACTCAAAAAGTTAAACAATACAGTTACTATATGACACAGCAATTCCATTCTTAAATATATAACCGAGAAAATAAACATATATGTTCATACAAAGACTAGCACTTGAATGTCCTTTGCAACATTTTTATTATAGCCAAAAATGGGAAAAAATCCAAATGCTTATCAACTGCTGAATGGATAAGCAAAATACTATATGTCTTTGCAATAGAAAAGTATTTGACCAAAAAAAGAAATGAAATAATGATACATGCTATAACACAGATGTACATGAAAGCATTATGCTAAGTAAAAGTAATCAGACACAAAGAGCTGCATAATCCATGATTCCATTTAAATGAAATGTCCAAAATGAGCAACTCCATGGAGACAAAAAATAGATTAGTGGCTGCTGGGGAAGGTGAATGGTGAATGACTTCTAATGGGTAGGGGGTTTCTTAATGGGATGATGGTTTTAGAACTTTGAATATGCTAAAAAACATTTGAGTTGTTCATGTAAATAAAATTAAAATGTTAAATAAAAAATAATAAAAATAGATAAACTTAATCAGATCGAAGGCTGATTTGCTGGAAACAGCAATTAAAATTGATAAACCTCTAACCAGACTGACAAAAAGGTAGAAGAAACTAATATCAAGAACAAAAGAGAAGACATCACTATTCAACTCCATAGATATGAAAGAATGAATACAACAGAAAACTAACATGAATTGGATAACTTCAGAATGAACCAGTTCCTTGAAATAAAAAACAAACAAAACATCGCTCAGGAAGAAACAAACAACTGAAATAGCCATACCTATAATATTCCAAAAAGAATTCACTGGTGAATTCTCCCCTAATTTTGGAACTCTACTAAATATTGAAGAAAGAAACACAATTCTGCAAAATCTTTTCCGGAAAATAGAAGAGGTAGAAACACTTCCCAACATGTTTTATGAAAGCTTCATCACTGTAACAGTGAAACCAGTCAGAGACATTTCCTGAAAACTACCCACCAATAACACTTATGAATATAAATACAAAATTCCCAAAACCTTATTAAAATGAATCAAGGAATATATAAAAAGGATAGTGCATGATAACTAAATAGGGTTAATGACAGGAATGCAAGTCTAGCTCAATATGTTAAAAAAAATCAGCTAATGAAATTAACCACATCAGACTAAAATAGAAAAAACAGATGATCTCAATAAATGCAGAAAAAGCATTCAACAAAATTCAATATCCCTTCATTATAAACACTCTCAACAAACTAGAAACAAACTGAATGGCTTCACCTAAAAAGATCAGATAAGGCAGGGATGTTCTCTCCCACCCCTCTCGCATCTCATTATACTAGAAATCCTAGTGGCGGTAAGTACTTTGGTTTCTGAGGTAAGCTGAGGTTTCCTCAGCTGCTATCACAAATAGCACACAAACGAAATTTATTGGCTCACACTTCTGAGGCTAGAATTCCATAATCAAGGCATCAACAAGGCAATGCTTTCTTCGCCAAATCGCTATCATTCTGGTGCTAGCTGCCAGGCGATCCTTGAGTCCTTGGCTCATATCTCTGCTCTGTGTCACATGGCAATGTCCTCTCCTTTCTCCTCCACATTCTCATTCTTCTGGCTTCTGGCTCCTGTCCATGGGTTTCTCTCACATATTTGAATTTCTTGTGTTTATTAAAGACCCCAGTAATCTAGATTGAGATCCAACCTCATTCCACTGGGCCATGCCTTAAAATACTGTCTTCAAGAGATTTTATCTACAATGAGTTCACATCCTCAGGCATATGGATTGAGATTAAGAATATGACTAAATGGGGGGTAATAGTTGAATCTACCACAGTAAGAAAGGAAAAATAATAAAATAAACATGTATTGGAATAGATGAAAGAAAGCCATCTCAATTCACAGATAACGTGATTATCCCAAAGATATAAAAAATAGCTCCTAAAAATAATGGATTATGAAGCTAGCAGGACTCAAAGTGAATATGAATCAGTAGATTGTATCCCAATATACTAGCAATTAACAATTTGAAATGGTAATTACCAAAATATTGCTCTTTAAGATAACACTAATAAAATTATTTAGGTATACATTTATCAAAAGTTAAATACTTAGGTATACAAGTATCAAAATATAAGCATCATTTGTGCACTACAATCCATAAAACACCAGTGAGGGAATTGCATATATTCTATATATGTCTGTGTGCATGTATAGAGAGAGACAGAGAGGAGACAACAGAGACAGAGAGATTGAGATTCTAAGACTCAATGTGGTTAAGATGTCAATACTCCCCAAATTGATCTATAGAGTCAATATATTACAATAAAGAACAGAAACATTTTTTGAAAATATTGACAAACTGATTTTTAAATTTATATTACAAAGTAAAGGAAATAGAAGCAAAATAATTCTGAAAAAGAGCAAACTTGGGGGACATATACCTCCATTTAAAACAACAGTAAACAAAACAATGCAACATAGAATGGACACATAGATCAGTGGAACAGAATAGCCCAAAAAGAGACCAATGTGAATATATTCACCTGATTTTTGACATAAAACATAAAGCAATTTAATGAACAAATGATAGTCTTTTCATTAAATAGTAGTGGAACATTTAATATACAATTTTTTAAAAAAGAAAAACCTCAACACATCTCACACTCTATACATCAATTAATTCAAAATGGATTATAGACCTAAATGTAAAATATAAATAAAATTGCAAAACACTTAGGAGAAAATCTATGGGGGCTACTGTTCCACAAAAGTGATTTCAGATACCACACCATGAGTAAGATCCATTAGAAAAATTATAGATGGCAGTTAATCGAAATTAAAATCCTTTGCTTTTTGAGAGATTTTGTTTAAAAAAAATGAAAAGACAAATCACAGAAGACATTTGCATATTATACAATAAAGGAAATTTTCCACCCAGAATATATAAAGAACTCTTAGAACTCAAAATAAGAAACCACACACTTTTTTTTTTTTTTTTTACATGGGCAGACACCAGGAATCGAACCCAGGTCTCCAGCATGGCAGGCAAGAACTCTGCCACTGAGCCACAATTGCCTACCCTTATTTTTAAAATATTTCAAAGAAGAAACATGAAATGCAAATATGTTTATAAGTTGTTCAACATTATTTGTTACTATGGAAATGCAAATTAAAAACACTATGAGATAACCACTACATTCCTATTAGAATGTCTAAAATAAAAAGTACTGGACAATACCAAGGGTTGATGAAAATATGGAAGAATCTGATCTCATATACTTTGCAGATGGTAATGCAAAATTGTACAGCTGTTTTGGAAATCGACTTGGTAGTAAAACATACACCTGCCATACAATCCAGCAATCTCACTCCAGGTGAGTTTGAAGACATTCACAGAAAAAGTCTGCAAAATTTTATAGCAGTCTTATTCACATCCCCCAAACTGAAGCCAATCCAGATTGTTCTTCAATTAATGGAGAGACAAAATGTAGTGCAACCATAAAATAGAATATATTAACAATAAAAAGGAATGGACTACTAATCCATGCAAAATTATGGATGAAACGTACTTACATTTTAAATTAGAGAAGCCAGTCCCCAAATTCTCAATACTGTAATAATTCTATTACAAATAGGAGGTAGACTTGGAAAATAATACCATTTAAGCCAAGGGTCACACTTTCAAAGGTCTACAAAGGATGCTAATCAGCATGAATGAAGTGTTCCAGGTGAGATGTTAGGTGGTAAACTGAGTGTATTAAAACTCAATATTTGCTAAATGTTATGCCCTTTTAAAATACAGCACAGACATTTTAAAAGGCATGCTTAATAAAACAGTTCCCATACCCGGAATGAACTTCAAGTTTGGTCCCTAAACTATTAATTTAGCCTAGAGAAGAAAAACCTACTTATGTTTATTACCTACGGAAAGGTAACTTTCAGAACATTGGTAAACTTCAGAATTTCAGAACATAGTTTTTCATTTCCACTGAGGACAACATTAAAAAAGTGAATATAGTGAGGAAATATTTCTCTAATACATTGTGCACCACCAAAATATGAGGTATCAAAGAAGATTCCAGAAAACTTTCCCCTGAAATTTTTGCAGCCACTTTGATACACAGTTCCTAAACCTAACTCTGAGAAACCTCTGGATACTCATTTTAGCCTTCAAATTCTATGAATTTCACAATTGCCTGTGGTCTACTATGCATATCCATTGTTTAACCTAAGTCAATTCTGATATTGAACTTCTTTAAATATGCAACATGCAAATCAGCATCAAAATGAATAGCACTGGCTCCTCATTGCCACCTGCCCAGAAAACATCCATGAATACAGGGTAATTTTTAGTCTCTCCTTCATTCACAGTCACTAGCATTCTGCACATAACATTCACCCAAACTCTGAATAAATGTTTGTTAGTCAAGTGATATTTTTTTCAAGTGTGAGTTAAGTATGCATTTGACAATTAAAGCAATGTGCAATCTTTGAGAAAAAATATTAAGGCTGTTAAAAGCATGCTTTGTTATTTTTTTCTATTTATCAACAGAATGGTCATATGTTGAGGCATTTCAGATGAAGGAATGCCATTCATAAAACCTAGATTTGATCTAAAACATGAGACATTTTTAATGCATTGAATCAAAATTATCGAAGTAATAAGCAGTAACCTAGGTTTCTGAAAACACCTGACTTTCACAGGGAGAGCCTAGATACCTAGAGTAATTATATGAACACTGTGACAATACACCATTAATTCTATGTTTATCCTTTCTTCTCTATGACTGATGAAGCAATTGGTGGAGGGATTCACGATGCAGTAATCAGATTCTGTTAATAGGATTGAAATAAATAAGACATCAGTTCCATATATCGTTATTTCAGTTAAAAGCTCAAACCACTGATTTTTTGAATGACTATTCAGAGAAGACATAACCTGTAGTTTTAAATATCATAAAGCCATATACTTAAAACTAAGTCATTTCTTAAATGACATTAATCAAGCAGCATCCCTTTTGTTTTTTCTTTTAACACCTTGTGATTAATTTCTTTTCACTCTGGATACTTAAGACAAGACACATTCTTGGAACCTGCCAGTAATTATATTTGATGACATTGGAGTGAATTTGTATTATCTGAGAGTAAGTTCCTTCATGAAGAAAATTCAATGACATTCAATAAAATACACTGCAATTTCTATATTAACTTTAATGAAGCTCTCCCTGAGCTCAGGTGCTTGGGGAGGTTTTAAAAGCAGGTAACTTGGATGCCAGCTGGGATTTTCTTGGCTCAGTCATATTTAGCAAGGAACACTTGTGCAGCTTTATTAACACACAATTTAGCAGAGTAACAGTCAGGCTTCTCTATTTCATTGGTTGGTTGCTTATTGGTAATATCATTCCAGGGAGAATTCTGGACTTTTAATTATGCTATGATAGTTTACAGTACTGAGCCATGGAATGGAAATTAAATTGAGGACATTTTATTTGTGCACTGGTTAATTAAATAGTAGACAATAGCAAACTAGACTTATAGAAACCTCAGCAGATTTGGTATGCCAACCATGTGAGAAACTATTTTTTTTCTTTTTTTAATTTCAATGGTAGCCCACTGTGCTGAAATGAAACTGAGTCAAAAAATGGGTTTTAAAGTCTTACCTAGATACATTCAATGACTCAAGGACTTTTAAACATTCAGTAGATGATTACAATGTCCAGGAAATCCACTCTACCTTTTCCAGTTTATATTAAATGGATAAATCATAACTCCTAAAAAGAGATAGTTCATTGCTAATTTACTATATTATATACGATAATATAAATACTAGCACAAGTCTACAAAACTAGTGAAAAAACTACATTCCAGTATTAGAATAATTTGTTGTTTTTTAAACTTGATTAACAACTAATGTAACTGAAGAATCTCACATACATTTAAAGGGCATTGTTGAGCCTCTACAGAATACTATGTGCCATTTTGTATACTGACGCTGAGTAAGGCTCAATTTATTCTCTTAAGGATCTTTTCCAAATAAAAATCTGATCAGTTAGTGACTGCTTAATATCATTCAGTTACTTCCCATTGTTATTAGGATAAAGATCTAAACCTTTAAGAAGGCTGAAAAGGTTTTGGAGGATCCTTGCCCTAATTGTAGGGTCTTATTTGCAATACTTTCCTGCTGTGTTCTCAGCGGCAGCCATGGTGGGTTTTCAGTTCCTCAAATGTGCCAAGCTTCTTCCCATCTCAGAGCCTTTACTAAAGCTGTTCCTTCTCCCATAAAAGCCCCTGGTCACAGCCTTAGTTCAAACTTTTTCCTTGTATTCATTCTTATACTTCACTACAAGTGTCATTTTTTCATGATCACCTCCAATTTATAACCCCATTAACTCTTCCTAGTAATGGATATGGTGATTTCTTCTGTTGAACAGGTAATTGGGTATATGACTTCTGAGTTCTTGAAAAACACCAAGCTGGGGACAAATCTGGGAGCCTTGAGTTTCTAGATGGTATTTATGATGGTTAAGCTCATATGCCAACTTGTCTAGATTATGTTGTCCATCTTTTTGGGACACCTTTGTCCAGGTTTATGACAATCTTTTATGTCCAGTTGTTTGGCAATCTCTGCCCCGATCGCTTCTAGGAGGGTGTTTCATAGATGGATTGACATGTATTGCCAACTGATTCTATCCACAGATAGTTGAATCTACAATCAGCAAAGGAGATTGCCCTCAGCAAGAAGGAAGCCTTTTCATCTAATCAATTGGAAGCCTTAAAACAACTACTGGGGATTTCAGAAGTCAGAAAGGTGTATTTCTGTCCCTATTTCAGCCAGCCAGCTTCTCCTGGGGAATTCAACGTCACCTTCAGAGTTTCTAACATGCGGTCTGCTGCACAGAGTTAGAACTTGCCAATCCCAGTCATACAGCCAATTCCTATAATAGGTTTCTTAATAATTACATATATATTGCAATAAAGCCACAAATCTATAACATCACATGGGACTGAATACAGACAGAAAAAAAGAGCCCAGAGACACTCCAAGCCTTTATTATTCAATTTATCAATCCTTGTCTTTAAAATGGTGAGTTCAGTCTTTTTCTATTAATGTATCAATTTATTTAGATTTGTTTCAATAATTTAATGTATTATAATAGCCTATTCTACTTTGATTTTTTAGTCTTTCCTTACATTAAAAGTTGATATCTTTACCTTCAGCCTAAAAATACAAGAATTTTACATTGGTTTAGCTCTTGATTTCTCCTTAACTTCATTATGCTATAGATGTAGACTTCTTAGCCTGGATTATGATAGATATAGATATATAGCTCTAGATAAATATATTTAGCTGAACATATTTTATGGAAACAAATTTACTAAGGATCTGTTCATCTTTTCTTCAGATATCACTTGCATTTCTTGAAACTGCGTCTATTATTTATATATACTTCATATATAACTGTGTTCAGTGTATTTTTTTGAGTAGCAAACCTTCTGTAGCTCTCTCAAGAATATATTTTCATGCTGTATATTTAAATGGAAGTTTGCTGGATGTAAAATTCTAAGTTCTATTCCTTCAAATTCTGGAAATACAATCCCATCTTCAATTCAGGTTTTCTTTTAATTTATTGTCCAGCTCTTGTCAGTGATCTTTTACTTCTTGTAAGATTTTTTTCTTTGTTTTTAATATCTTAAGTTTATCTGTATGTCTAAGATTGAGGTGTTTTTCATTTCTTCTCTTTGGCAATCAATTTGTCCTTTCAATAATATGAGTTCTTTTATATTATTTTCTTTTTTGTAAGTACATTTATTCCCATTGTTTCTTCTTCATTTTTATCTCCTAATCTTCCTGAAATGATTGGCATGCTATACCTCCATATTTTTCATATCTATTCTTTTCTTCATATTTCTTCTCCTTGGAGTGCCATCTCTTTTTGTCTATGAGATTTCTGAATTTGAATTAATTTTTTAATCTATCCCTCAGCTGTATGTAGTCTGTCTATTGAATTCCGTTTCAACACTCATGTTTTTCATATCTAATATTTTACATAGCTATTTCTAATGTTTAATGATTAGAAATGTCTTTATATCATTTAATAGGTTTATTAGATTAATATGAAATTCTAGGTCTTTCTTGATTTGTTCTTCTGATGAAATTTGTAACGCAGTATTTGTTTTGGTTCTTTTGTTTTGAAATAGAGACACTATATAAATGTTTTATTTTGTTTCATGAGCTCATTTTCCTTAGCAGTGACCATCTTCTCTGTCAAATAATGTATATAGAAGCCTGGACACAGGTCTGATAAGACTTTGAGCTTAAGGGTTAAAGGCAGATGAGACTCAGAGTTAGACTTGGAGAGGAAGCCAGCAATCATGTTTAGCATCTTTTCTTGGGGTGCTCTGGATTTAGAGGGCTGCAAGATGGGGAGAAAGTAACAAATGAGCTTCATGAGGAGCAAAGAGTGAGGTAAAATAATAAGAGACATAGAATCTCAACCTAAGTAAGCATTTAAAGAAGGCGGTGCTGATCAAAGAGAAGCAAGTAGTAATTAGATGGGGATGAGGGACACAAAGATGTTTTTTTAACTGGGGAGAAATTAAAGAATCCTCTTTGTATGCCAATATGAAAATTCTTCTCCAAAATAAGTTAATGATGTTTAACATAACTAATTGGTTATTTTACTTGTATTTATGGTTACAATACATCCCCTATGTTAGGATTGAAGTTTTTTTTTTTTAATCCAGCTTTAATTATATAAAAATACATATTAAAACAAAATTAAATGTTAATCAAGCTAAAGAATATTTACACAATTTCACATTTCTTTTTGACTAAGGTTTTTTATTAAGTGTCCACACACATTTTATCAATATTAATATCTTTGAATCCCTATTCTTGGCACTGTTTCTGACTAATAGTTTTTTAACACACTGTTTGAGTCATTTGAGAAGGGAAATAGGAAAATGTTTCCATGCTTATGCAATTGCCATTCAAATTAATACATGCTGATAGATGCCTATTTTGATTCTAGTTTAGCATGCCATTAGGAAACAAACTGCTTATACATATTCATTGTTATAACTGTCCTGTTACAACAGGTTAGCAGTAATGTCAAAACAAAGTTCCATTGCAAATAGGGTATTTTATTAAGAATCTCACTGTGTGACCCCATAATCCTTTAATTTGACACATTATCTCTAAATACAAAAGAATTCTCCCACTGCATTTCTTAGTTTCATAAAAAAAAAAAATAGTGAATGTGTGCAATCTCTGTCTCTCTGACTTTACTTCCACAATCCATTGTTGCTTATATGTAAATCCTTAAATTGGTGACACAGCCTACAGATAAGTGGGTGGTTTGCATGTCTCAGAATTTCTCTGAAGGCATATATTTATAGAAGCACTAATTACTCAAGTAGATTTCAAAGTAAATAATTTGGTATAAAGACCTTCATTGGTGGCCTTGTTCATGAAACTAGGCACATAATTGGTAATACAAATCACCAGGTGTTGCTGCTCTCTTCTCAAAGTCACATGGGCAATTCTAAGCAAATTCTGAACAGATGTGTTACATATTTTCCTTTAAGTATTCAAACCTTAGTAAGCCACTTTTGGACAAGCAAATAAAAAGGAGGAAATGGCAAATTTATCAGTCTATTGAAATTAAACTGCCTTTGGATATAGAGAAACCTGAGTACAGAACTTGCCTCTGGCAAACATTAGTTGTGTGATCTTAGGAAAATTATGCATCCCCGGGGACATCCAGAGAAGATGGCAGAGTAGGGAGCTCCTGAATGAAGTAATCCCACTGAAACAACTATTAAACAGGCAGAAACTATCTGAAACAACTATTTTGAAACTCCAGAGGCCAGAAAAACACTCTGTAGTGTCCAGGGTAGGGCAGGAGGAAAAGGCAAATAAATTGCAGTAAAAAACTAATAATTGCTTTCTCTGTGCAGCAGCTAATGTTGCCTATCCTACCTCTGGCAACAGGCTGTTGTGCATTCCAGTACCTGTCCAGTTGCTGGAGACAGAAAGGGGCATAAACATCCTCTTCCCCAAACACAGGGGTAGGCATGCTGAGCGGATCATAGCATTTTCTAGCTAATTTGGATTGCTGGATCCTAGCCACGAGGGGAGCTATTGCTTCAACTTGCCTGGGATAAAGGCAGCAGCAGCCAATATTTCAACTGTCTCTTGACAGGAGTAGAGGCAGTAGAGATTTAAAGATACGGTGCTTCTTCAGGGCTGTAAATGACAGTTAGCTGAAGGGCTGTGTTTCAGTTTGCTAAAGCTGCCAAAATTCAACATACCTGAAATGGACTGGCTTTTATAAAGGGGGGTTATTTAATTACCCTCTTAAAAGAGTCCAAACAGAACTACTGGAGTTGAAGACCACAATAACTGAAATGAAAAATGCCCAATTTACACTTCCTCAGAAGAAAGGCAGCTAACTTTCATATGAATTTCTCTGTCACATGGGAAGGCACGTGACAATGTCTGCTGGCCTACTGTTCTGGCTTCTGGGTTCCAACTGCTTTCCTCAGGGCATGTCTTTTCTGCATCTGCAAATATCTGGGTCTGAGCTCCTCTCTTTTGATTCTTCCTTTTAGGCCTTACTCATGGCAGAAGGCATTCCCCTTAGCCAACTGCAGATGTAATCAGCCAAATTATTACATGCTGATAATTTAAGTCCACAGCAACAGAACAACTGGGCACCATCATCTGCCCAAGTTGACATCTAAACCTAACTACTACAGGCTGCATTTGCTGGGCAGGTCAGGAAAGTTACTTTTTGGGGAGAAACCAGAGAATTTGTAACCTTTTCTGATGCCCTCCCTTTTCTGAACCCACGGCTTCATGGGTTCCTGGCCCTGTTTTTACTGTGAAAGACTGGCTTGGGAAAGTCCTCCCTATGGTAGCCATCCTCCCAGAATTGGCCCTCCAGGCAAAATAAATAAATAAATAAAAATAAAAAAAGAAACAATGAAAGGAGTATAAAAATATTTAGAGGCAGATAATCTGGGACAAAGGCCTATTAGTTCAAATATCTGGGAGATGAAGGTCTGTCCCCTGGGAAAGAGGGGACAACAAAATTCCTATTAACAAAGGAACTCAAACACTAACAAGCAAAATCCCAGGATAAGACATAGGCCCAGAAAGAAAGGCAAAACCACACATATTGTAATCACCCTTGGCAGACCTTCCTGCTCAAAGGGCTTAAGCTCAGCAAAATTGTTCTTACCACCAGCTCACTACAAAACCAAGAAACAGACACCTGAAGAGTAAACCCCAGAAATAACATATTAAAATGTGTAGGGTCCAATAAAAAGGTACAAGAAACAAAGAAATAGGAAATAAACCATCCAAATGAAGATAATAAAAATCCAGAAAAACAAACAAGGAAGAAAAGAATGTGGGAAAAATGAACAAAAATTTGAAAAAAAAATATTTTAAACATGCTCAGGAGATGAAGGAAACTACAGAGAAAGAACTAAAGGATATCACTTAAACAATGAATGAACAATGAGATTTAAGTAGAGAGATAGAAATCTTTTTTAAAAGGGTCCAAACAGAATACTGGAGTTAAAGACCACAATAACTGAAATGAAAAATGCCCAAGAGGGTTTCAAGAGCAGAGTGGTGATAAAGGAAAGAATCAGTGAACTTGAAGAAAAGACAGTTGAAATGCATCAAGCTAAGGATCAGAAAAAAACTTTTAACATTAAAAGTTAAAGTAAACCAAGACAGTTATGGGACATCATGAAGCATGCAAATAAAGGCATTATAGGAGTCCAGAGAAGAAGGCAGAAGGAATAGTGAATGAAATAATGACAGAGAATTTCCCAGACTTAGTAAAGGACATAACTATGCACATCCAAGAAACTTAGAGAACACAGAACAGAATAAACATGAAGAGAAACGCATCCCATCACACACTGATTGCACTGAGTGAAGAAGAAAAAGAGAGTGTTCAGAAAGCAACAAGAGAAAAAGCAACATGTGATGTAGAAGGAAGTCCCAATTAGATTGAATGCTGATTTCTCATCAGAAACTATGAAGGCAAGAAGGCACTAGGTTGCAATTCTTAAAGTGCTAAAAGAAAACATCCAAAAGCCAAGAATTTTATATCGGTGAGATACTCTTTCAAAAATGAGTGTGAAATTAAGAAAGACTCACTCAGATGTACAAACACTTAGGGAGTTCATCAGCACTAGACTGGCCCTACAAGCAGTGATGAAGGGAGTTCTTCAGGATGAAAGTGAAAGGTCACTGGACAGTGATTCAAAAAAGCATAAAGAAATAAAGGCCTGGGGTAAAGGTAATATTTGGGTTATTGTAAATACCAGTATTTTATTGTATTGTTTGGTATGTACTTCTACTTCTTATAGGTCCTAAAATGGAAATACATAAAAGTAATGTAAATATAGGTTTGGGGACATACAATATATGAAGATAAAAGTGGTAACAAGTACATAAAAATGGTAGGGGACAGAGGTGTATAAGAAAAGTATATGTGCATGCTATTGAAATTAAGCTGATGTTTGAGTTTGCTAAGGCTTCCAGAATGCAATACACCAGAAATGTACTAGCTAACTTAAAGGGAATTTATTAAGTTACAAATTTACAGTCTTTGGAGGAAAGGCAGCTAGCTTTCATCTGGATTTCTATGTCACATGGGAAGGCACACAGCAATGTCTGCTGGTCTTCCTTCCTGGCTTCAGGGTTCAAACAGCTTTCCCCAGGGTGATTATTTTCTGCCTCTCCAAATGTCTGAGCTGCATGCACTCCTCTCTTCAGACTTCTCCTTTTAAGTCACACTCATTGCAGAAGGCAGTCCTCTCAGATAACAGATATAATCACCTATAGATGAA
>PVIY010009876.1:0-29353 GCA_004026745.1 Myrmecophaga tridactyla | reverse complement strand
TATGATAATCTATTGTCATCCTCCATGACCCATCTGTTTACTGTGCAGATCAAATAGAAGAGTTGAACAAGATGTGGTGGGAATCACCACCACTGCATCTTTCAATTCTTTAAGAGTTGCACCAACCTCTGCAATCCCTCCAGGAACCTGGTTTTGCTTTTGATTTCTTATTTTGCTGTATAGGGGCTATTCTGGTGGCTTTTACTTGGCCTTTCCTACCAGGATAGCCCTCAGTCTGAGTCAAGGAACCAATATGGGGATTCTGGCAGTTGCTGAGTATGTTGATTCCAATTATACATCCTAGAACTGAGGGAAATAACCACAGAATCAATCCAGAGACATGCTGGACCCACTGTGAGATGAATCTGAGCTACAACTCAATCCATCACTTAACCTCAATAAGCCCCTACTTTGGTGAGGCAGAGTGATGTTTTGGGTTTCCAGGAGTTAGTGTGATTTCTGAGCCAGTGTCTAGTAATCTACAGAATATCTGATCATTTCCTTTTCATCAATGCACAGTTACCCTGGTTTAAGGCCATAGGTCTCTTGGGGAAGGTTGGGAGGAAGGTTAGCTATGTAAACTTTTGGTTGGTATAACAGGGTCCTTCCCAAAATGTACCCAGCCATATTAGCTAGGGTTCTCTAGAGAAACAGAATCAGCAGGAGATATCTATAAACATAAAATTTATAAAAGTTTCTAACGTAACTGTGGGGATGTAGAGTCCAAGGTCTGTAGGGCAGGCCACAAGATGGCAGCTCTGATGAAGGTCCTCAGCGAACTCTCAGGAGAGGTTGGCTGGCTGAAGCAGGAAGAGTGACTGTACCTCCTGACTCCTCCTTAAAAGCCTTCTGGTGATTAGATTAACATGACTCATTGCAGAAGACATTCCCCTTAGCTGATTACAAATGCAATCAGTTGCGGATGCAGCCAACATGATCATGGCTTAAGTCCTTGTAATGTCCTCATAGCAACAGCCAGGCCAGCGCTTGCCTGACTAAACAACCTGGTACCACCATCTAGCCAAGTTGACACATGAACCCGACCATGACACCAACTTTCCCCTCATTCAAGGGGCGCTGGGTATGTAAACGTCTCAAGTATGGGAATTGATTACAGGGCCATGAATCTGTTTTTGTTATTCAAGTTAGACTTCTGTCTATTTGACCTAGAAGTCTTCTGCTTATACAGCTCAAACAAGAATGTAGTAGACTGCCCATCTATTTTACTTGTAGGTATCTCATGATCTACTAGCAAATGCCATAAGTCTCGGCCAGTCAGATTATTTTAACTGCTGCTTTGAGTCTGCTGTCCATTATGGTGGCCATGCCCACCTTGTCTACAGCCCTTAACTGTTGCCACATGGCTTCTGCCAACATGGGATCTGATCTTCCCAATTGTGTTTAATGATTCCAGCTCAGTGACAACAGTTACCACAGCAATATCTGACCTACAGAGAAAGGCAACTAGAGAGCTTTTCTGGCACTATGGAGCTAGTCCCACAAATTTATTCCTTTATGTCCTGTTGAAAGCTGTCCTCTGGACATTCCTGGAATGTTCAAGCAGGTCTTCCATGATATATCCAATCTCTCTAAGTCTTTGGATCCCCCTTCTACATTATATTAGGGAAGTTCTGGCATTTCATCCTCAGGTAATTTCAGCTACCTTTTGATCCATGTTTCACCCAGCCATCCAAACAAACTGTTAATGCCTTTTCTAGCCCCTCGAGCTTGAACACTCAATGCAGAGTCCTTCTTAGTTGGCCGTTATCAATAGTCAGCTTAATAACTTTATATTCCTTCCACCATATGCCACGCCATTAGTATCAATTCCCACACATACTCCCCTGATTTCTGTCTATATTAATTGGAAAACTCATGCAGTCATTTTGAAGTCACACTTTGTACCTCACCTTTAAAGGGCTGTTTGGACTTTAGTCTAGTTATAGGTATTGAAGAAAGGTGGTGGAGTTGGGTCTTGAAAATAATTAGAAGTGTCTTTCAAGCCAATTACTTCAGGGTATTCTGTGGCAGTTTTATCTGGTAAAACAGGGTTAATCATTCTGGACAAAAGAGTGAGGTTTGTTTTCCAGGGGAAAATGTTTGCAGATTTATCAGGCACTGAAGGGTTAATCTATCAGGTGAAAGTTGGATGGCAGACTCCTCAGGGTAGACTAGAGGCTGGAAAGCTGTTTCTTCAAGGCAAGTGGGAGGTTGCAAAGCTGTCTCCTCATGACAGGTTGGGGGTGAGGTAGCTGTTTCCTCAGGAGAGATCATTAGATCTATCTAGCCAAGACTCAGCAGAATCCAGGCTTTCCATGTCCCCATTGTATCATTTTCATCCCATATGTCATCATTCCAAGTTTCAGGATCCAATTCTTTTCCAATCAAAGCCCTTACTTTAGCAGCTGACCCCCAGCAAGGTTGAGAAATGCAGTTTATGTGTAAATCTGCTACTCACTCAATGAGATGCTGGACCTGTTTTTCAGCGATCTAAAGTCTGACAGCAGGGAATAAAATTTTTGGCACACATAGAAACTTCTACATCTTTCATATAGCATTTATGTTGCAAACCTGAAAACTTCAGCTCATCTCTTTCCCTAAAAACTGTATCCAGCATATCTAAAAGCAACCAGTGAACATCATTATACCCATTAACTCCAGAAAACTTCATTAAGGTATGAAAAACACTGTCAACCAGAGCTTTACTTCATATAAGCATAACAATTAGCAGAATTAAATTTTGTACATATCTTTTCCTATCTCATGTCATGGACTGTCAGTGTCATCTTGATTATTGGAAATAAAGTCATTAATGTGTTTGAGTCTAATCAGAGAAGAAAAACCATTGCAAATAACTATTTTTAAAATTTTGTTTCTCAAGAGCTTTTCCTGGTACCAAGCTGTATTAGTCAGGGTTCTCTAGAGAAACAGAATTAACAGGAGATATCTGTAAGTATGAGATTTATAAGAAGGTATCTAACACAACCATGGGGACATAAGAGTCCAAAATCCGTAGGGCAGGTTGCTAGGCTGGCAACTCTGATGAAGTATCTGGACAAACTCCTCAGGAGAAGCTCACCTTGCTGAAGAAATAATGGAAATTCCCTCTTTTCCCTTAAAAGTCTTGAACTGATTGGGTCAAATCCAACTGATTGGATTCCCTCATTTGGGGAAGACACACCCTTAGTAGATCATAGATGTAACCAGTCACAGTTGAAATCAATTGACTAATGATTTAATAAACCAGCCTTCTGTTTTATCAACCAGCCATATAATATCCTTCCAATAATTGTTAGACCAGTGCTCGCCTGAACAGACGAGTGTGCCCCATCACCTGGCCAAGTTGACACCTGCATCCAACCATTACACCATTAAAATGAAAACTTTGCTTCTTTAAGATCTTTATCATGGAAGTAAAATGACAACTTACACAATAGGAGAAAGCATTTGAAACCACATATCTGATAAGGGATTAATATGCAGGATATATAAAGAAATCCTTCAACTTAACTAAAAGATATACAATACAATTTAAACAATGGACAAAATCTCAGTATGTGAACTCACTGCCTTCCCCCATACATGAGCTATGACTCCCAGGGATGTAACTCTCCCAGGCAACGTGGGACAGAAAGCCTGGGATAAGTCAGGATCAGGCATCAAGAGATCAAGAAAGCCTTCTTGACCAAAAGAGGGAAGAGAGAATTGAAACAAAATAAAGTTTCAGTGACTGAAAGATTTCAAACAAACTTGAGAGGTTATCCTGAGGTTATTTTAATGCACTATATAGATATCCCTTCTTAGTTTATGGTATATTGGAGTGGCTAGAGGAAAATACCTGAGACCATTGAGATGTGTTCCAGTAGCCTAGATTCTTGGAGATAATTTATTTACAATGAGACTGTGATTGTGAGAACCTTGTGTCTGATGCTCCTTATATCTAGGATATGGACAGATTAGTAAAACATATGGATAAAAATAAATAAATAAATAAATAAATAAATAAATAAATAAATAAATAAATAGAGGGGACAAAGGGTAGATGGAATATAAAATAAATTGGGTAGATGGAAACACTAGTGGTCAATGAGAGGGAGAGGTGAGGGGTATGGTATGTATTTTTCTTTTTTCTTTTTATTTCTTTTGCTGGAGAGATGTAAATGTTTAAAAAATAATCATGGTGATGAATATACAACCATGTGATAATATTGTGAGTCATTGATTGTGCATATATGGAATGCTTTTATGTCAAGAATATATATTTGTATGTTAACTTTTTACAATAAAAATATTTTTTAAAAAAATGAGCAAAAGACCTGTACAGACATCTCTCCAAAGAAGTTATACAAATGGTCAGAAAACATATGATAGGATGCTCAACATCATTAGCCATTAGGGAAATACAAAGTAAAACTAAAATGAATACTATTTCATACCCATTAGAATGGCTGCTATTTAAAAAATGGAAAATAAATGTGGAGGATGTGGAGAAATAGGAACACATTTATTGCCCATGGCATTTAAAAGCTGTGCAGGTGCTGTGGAAGACAATTTAGTGGTTCCTCAGAAAGTTAAGTTTAGAATTACCTGCTAGTAGGTTAGTACTCTAGGAATTTCAAGCAGGGACTTGAACAGGTATTTGCACACCAATGTCCATAGAAGCATTATTCACGTTTGCCAAAAGATGGAAGCAATCTAACTGCCCATCAACCAATAAATGAGTAAAATGTGACATACACATACAATGGAATATTACTGAGATGTAAGAAGGAATGGAGTCTTGATACATGCAACAACATGGCTGAATCTTGAAGGTATCATGTTAAGTGAAATAAGCCACACATAAAAAAGAACAAATATTGTATGACCTGTTTTGAAACAATTGGAATAAGCAAAGTCAAAAGTCAGAATCCATGATATAGGTTACCAGGGGATGGGAGAGAGATGGGAAAGGGGAAGTTAAGGTTTTAAATGTATAGAATACCTACTATAATTTTAAATTTATTTGTTAAGTTTATTTCTCAGAGCCTTTAAGCCTCTAGATCATGCCAGCAGGTAAGCTGTCAACTCCCACTCTCCAGTTCTTCTAGCTGGCCCTAGACAACTAACACAAAAGGTAAGGATGGATCAGCCTCAACCTGAAAGCAAGGACTAACTTCAATACCAAGCAAAAAAATCCCATTCCTTTGCCCCATAATACCTATGTCCTTCCTTAGCTCAAAACAGTCAGAGTGATCACATTCCCAAATCTCTCAAGATTGAGGAAGGAACAAAAATAAAGGGGAATTATAACCACTAACTACAGATTTATTGTTATTGTAATTATTATCTTGTGTTAAATGAGCTATTTGTAACATAACTATAAAAATATATAGTTTTTTATATATTCACATAAAAAATGTGAAATCATCAATTGCAACAAATGTTCCACACCAATGCAAGTTGTATTTAGTGGAGTGGTATATGGGAGTCCTGTGTTTTTGCATGATTATTCTATAAATCCACAACTTCTCTAATAAAATTGTATATTAAATAGTAAGTTTTTTGTTTACATATGATAGTTTGAATGAAATACAGATCAGGTAGAATTATTTTTGGTGATGACATATCTATCTTTTCTTGTCTACTCTATAGTAATTCCCTTCACTGTCACTGATCTCTTAAAAAACTACATATATATATTGTTTTGCTTACTTCAGCCAGATTTAATTTTTATTGCTCTTAACTAAGAATTCTCACTGGTATGAAAAATTCTTTTTATTGAGTTTTTAAAAATGATGCAACTTCTCAACTAATGCGAAACTCTAAAATCTTATATTTGCACAATTTCTATAGATTCAGACATAAATTTTTATGTTATTCTAACATCTAAGAACTTAGTATAACACTGCATTACTTTATGCTTCACTTTTAGTTTGCTTCCTTTTATTCTGGCTTTTAGAGATAAGTATTAAACTCCATAAATATGTTATCATAGTAAGTACACAACTAAGTAACACAATTTAACTCTGTGCTTGCTTTCTGATACAGAAATAAACTTAAAAGCTTTGAAAAAATAAAAATATGATGTTGGAGAAACTATATAGTATTTAGCTTTAGTTTTTTCTAGTTTTGCCTTCAATTTTTTTATTTTTTATTGTTATTTTAGAATAATTCAGATAAAACACTGAAATAGTGCAAAGGCTATGTAAAGTTTTGATAGAGTGGAGTCATCTATTGCACCTGCTGAAAACTAAAATCCTAAATATTCTTGGAACCTATGTTACCAGGAGCAAGGAGTAAGGGTGTTACTGACCAATGGGATTATAATAATGAAGCAGAAGGAAGTATCTCAGGAAATACTAATCTTAAAGTATTTATGGTATATAATTTATTGGTTTTACATAAGATTTTTCTCCCAACATCAACAATACTAAAATTAATATTGTGTAATGGAGTACTGATAACAAAGACATATTACAATTTTTTTTTCTGATACTCCAAAGAAAACACTCAATGATATGAAACCCAAATGGCAAACATTACTTGGGTCCACTAATTCAAAAGTATCAGAAAGGCACTGAATATGCTTTTGTTTGAATACAATTCTAAAACACTGAATTTTTCTTACCTTAAACTTCTATCGGACTCATCTCTCAACAAATAGACTATTAAGATACTCTGTGCAGAATGTTTTGTTATCACGTGAGAGAGAGATAGAGAAACAGAGGAACATAGAAAGGGCGAGTGTTTGGGTGAGGAAGGGAGAGGAGATAGAGAAGAGAGTTAAGATCACAAAATATTATGAAGAATCAAAATAAATGATGCAAATTTCACTATGGTCAATGCCTTTCAATTTTCAGCAGGAGAGTCATTTACCAAAGCCTAAATATTAAGGCAATAATTAAAGTTCCAAAGAGAACATAATATAATATTTCACTAAAGACACAGTTGTAAACTAATGGTTTTCCCCAAAGACAACTGATTACTAAGTTTTATAAAGGAGCATTTCAGTTTTGGTAAAGCATTAAATAATTCATTAGTAAATGGGAATAAATATTGCATAACATAACATTAATAATGTTAACTGAATTAACCTATGTCTGACTTCTAAAATAGAAGTTAAATTCTGAACATTCTCCTGTATTCACTCATGAAAATATCTCAGGGGACAATGTCTATGTTGTAAGCATATATATAGCTTTTAGTTTACAACTCTTGCTTTCCAGCACTTTCCATTTTTACCACTCCCTTCCCAGCACTTCTCACAGTATTAAGCTTGAAGTATATTTAATAAATATTTACAGCAGTCATGTCAATATCACTATGGAATTACGTTGAAGAGCAGTTAAAGATCAGGATGGCTTATCAAGTCACCACCACAGTATGGATAACTCATGCCTTCCACACCAATGGCTTTTAAAAAGGAACTCTGTATGGATACCCATGTAAGAAATGCTTTAAATGATTTTTGATATCTTTATACAGAAACATTTCAAATGAATTGGCTGATATAAATGATCAAAACAACCTCATATTGCCAAAAATAATCAGCAAATCTCAGAGATAACAGCGATAGAAAGCCATTGTACAAACTTATAATAGGCCAGATGTTCCAAGCATTATTTCAGTTAATCCTTCAAATAGCCCCACTATCTGGGTATTATTATTCAACCCATCTTACTTATAAGGTAATTAAGACAGTATGTTGCAGATACTCACAGGTAGCAGAGAAAAGATCTGAGTGTGGGTAATATGGTTTCAAAGTCAATCATTTCAGACTTCAGTAGCCTGTTTTTACAGAGATCACTACAGGTGGTTTCTCTCTTGACAGGGTCCATGTGTATATGTCTGAAGTTATCTTTATGTTCATTTATCATTAAAAGTTGTTTGATTATTTAAAGTGCCGACCGCTGAAGAGTGCTTTAGTGATTGAAATCAGAATTCTACAAAGGAAATGGACCAAAAGATAGACGTTAAGAAACAAAAGTCCTATTTTGAGTTGAGAATGTTGTGAATCAATGGAATAACATTTGTAATTGTATAATTATGATTCGATACTTGAGACTTGATTATGACAACACTATTTCTTACAGAAAATCAAGAGGGCTCTTTTAGTCTAAGAGCTTTTGGATCCCCCAAAGCTTTGCTATTTATGATGTGTTTCCTCAGAGAGAAGCACTGTAAACAAAGACAATAAAATATGAATACTTTGAAGTAGTCATTTGAGTATAGCATTTTTGGGGTTCATTTGCCCAGTGCCCACAATTTAACTAGAAGGCAAAATGGGAAATCTTATTATAGTTGTATAAGCCAAAATATAATTCTCTCTCCAACTTAGGAAGTGTCTACTTATAAGAAAATCAGGAAAGTATTTCCATTTGAGATTTAAGTTGGGCAAAATGTCATTTTCCATTTTATTTTTGAGTTTAGCCATCTTCTTTAAAATAGGCAGAAAATTACTCTTCAGTTTAAAGTGATTCATTTTTTAATTTTTATTTTGATGCTTACATTGCCCCACCTCAGTTGCTCTGTAATTCATTGATGACACCCTGCTCAATTGTCCCTTAGGAACAGTCTTTAAACATTTGAAAGTGCTCTTAATGGAACTGCAACTTCTTAAGGTAATTATCTGTGGTTGATATCATCTGAACTAGATAGCAGTTTACCAAGGTTCAAGTTAATAACTTTGAGATCATTGCAAAGAAATTGTCTTGACTTTATTTTAAATAAAGTTTGCCAATCATTTATTGATCTCTTTAACATTTATATTCTGGGGGCAGGATGTACATGTTTGAACAGAAAGATGAAGTTCATGCTCCAATAGAACTGTATTCTGTTCTCTGGAACTACATCTCTGATATCATGGCATTTAAGTAGTTCTGAATGAAAGGAGGACACTGGTCCTTTGGCAATCCAGAAAGAGTAAAGGCAAAGTCTTGTGATGGAGAAGCTTCACAGGAAGGACAAAGTCCTAAGATAGAGAAGCTTACTGCGTCCAAAGAACAAGGTGAGAGCCTGGGTGACTGAGTAACTTAGGCTGAGAGGTTAGAAGTTGTGGAAGATAAGCAGAACAACTTGAAATTACCATTATTTTTATATTACTATAATGAAATGCCACCTATCCATGGACAGGTAAAAGACTAACTTTGCAGACATAGAATCTCTAAATTGTACATCAATAACCCTTTCCACCAAAAGACATATAAAAATCCCACAAAAATTTCACTAGAACACTATGGTGTTATATGCAGAGTGGTGTTATATGCAGACATCATAATTAAAGTATAACAGGAAACAAAGAGACCTAATAATAATAGATGGGTGTTTTAATGTCTGTGTAGTTCTCAGGGATGAGACATGACTTTGAATATTCCAATATGATATCATTCTATTAACTGCAGTAAATTTTTAACAGATCATCAAGCCTTCACTTTTCTTCCCTTAAAAGGGAACAACAACAACAAAAAAAGCCACTATGTGCACCTCAACTCATACGTTTAAAGTTTACTTTTGGTAACATCTTTATTTGTAGAACATATGGACAGAAGTTAAGACTTCTGCACTGGTAAATACAACATATTTTTATAAAATACCCTTTAATGTAAGGAACCATGACAGTAACAGCAGTAATCTCTTAACTTGTTATACATTCTTTAATACTTTCTATATGTAAAACCACACCATATAATTCTTATAACAGTACTGTGAAAAATAGGTTTTAAAGCCTGTTTTCATATTTATTTTACAAATGAGGAAACTGAGACAGATTGTCAGATTGTCATTTTCAGTGTGACACAGCTGGTGACTGTTGGATTGGAATTTGAACTTGCATCTGGATCCTGGCTACTGTGCAATACAAAACTAGGTAAAAAGAATCAAACAAAATAAATAGCATAAAATAACAAAAAAAAAAAAGAATTAAATACGATGTTCATCTATAACTGTCCCAGCATAATGAATCCAACTGTTTATTCTGTTCATGACACTTTCTAACCATGCCCATGCATATACACATTGTTAATAATTCTAACTACAGCATTCTACAACTTTCTACTACACTACAAAACTTATTAAAATATCAGTGTTGGTATCATTTTCAAAGTGATTATTTCAACCACTCTATAATGCCATATTGAGTGGATAATATACTACTCTTCATTTGGGATGATTCCATCATTGAAAAAAATCATCTTTTTGCATGAAGCTATCTTTACACTTTCAGAACATTCCCAAGATTCTAGAAAGATTAGAGAATCTAAAGATACAAACAAATGTAAGGCTTTTAATGTCTGTACTGTTTATAAAGATTTTTGTCTGATTGATATCTATTATATGCAAAGGCAGGTAATAATAACTAAAACTCCTATAATTAATCCAACAATAAAATCATTATGCTAAAGCTTATTCATTTCTATAAGGGCCATGAGTATTTTGCCATATGAAAATAACACAGTACAGATGAATAGACATGAAGTTGGTATTTAGGGATGAATAAAATAGTAAGCACTTGGAGAGGAAAGTGAACTACTCTAAGCTGAGAATTTGGCAATTCTCTTCTGATTGTTCTCACTTTAGAAAAAATCCACAGGCATGCTACCCTTTATCAGATTTGATACTTGTATTTTCAAGCTTGCTAGATAAAAGCTTAAAGAACAAAGCAACTCAGTGATCATGATGTTTTAAACAACCTTATTTTTCTGGGAATGATCAACATAACAATTAACTAGGTCTTCTTTATGTGTTGCCACTTGGACTAATAGAAGTCTGAATATCCTGGTGCTCTAGTTTACTAGCTGCCGGAATTCAATATACCAGAAACAGAATGGCTTTTAAAAAGGGGAATTTAATAAGTTGCTAGTTTACAATTGTAAGGCCAAGAAAATGTCCCAATTAAAATAAGTCTATAGAAATGTCCAATCAAAGGCATCCAGAGAAAGATACCTTGGTTCAAGAAGGCTGATGAAGTTCAGGGTTTCTCTCTCAAGTGGAAGGGCACATGGCGAACACAGTCTGAGTTTCTCTCTCCCTGGAAGGGCACGTGGCAAACACAGCATCATCTGCTAGCTTCCTGTGTCATGGAGCTCCCTGGTAAGCATTTTCCTTCTTCATCTCCAAAGGTCGCTGGCTGGTGGACTCTGCTTCTCGTGACTAGGTCATTCTGCTCTGCTCTCTCTGAATCACTTTTCTCCAAAATGTTTCCTTTTTTATAGGACTCCAGAAACTTTTCAAGACCCACCCAAATGGGTGGAGACATGTTGTCACCTAATCCAGTTTAACAAGCACTTATGATTAAATCACATCTACAGGGAGATGATTTGATTACAGTTTCAAACATACAGTATTGAATAGGGATTATTCTGTCTTTATGAAATGGGATTTAGATTAAAACATGGCTTTTCTAGGGGACATACATCCTTTCAAACCAACACACCTGGCATAAATGTGACAAAAAGTGCACCTTTTTGGAATGTCAAAAAGAGTTATTGGTCTTTCCATGATTTTTTATATTTAATGTCTAGTGACTTAAGTTGACTAATTTTTTCATGAAATAGTATCATATGGGCTAAAAATTAAGAGTAGTGCTATCAAGGAACTTTGTGATGTATTTAACATCAATTAGTGTCTATAAATATTTTCATGCATTCACATTCACACTTACAACTTATCTCAGACCAAGTCTACTGAAAGAACTTCATTAAAGCAGTGAAAAAATATTTACTGAAAGAAAAAGTGATTAATAAATTGTAGTTATGTAACACATTGGAACTGATGTTCTTCCCATTAAAAAGAGCTATAAACAACACTACTTGAAATGATTTTCATTAATGTCATAGCTCCCTCTATGTTCAAGAGTCTGCAATAAAGCAGCAATATTAATCTTTGAATAGGTGATGAAACCTGCTGTTTTCCATGTCAGTTTTTATACCTAAGGACAAAATTAACTTCTTAGCTTTTTTATTAGTTGATTTTATAATCCACTTCTGCAAAATCTAAAGAAGATCTTTAAGATATTATAGGCAAAAAACAAAATCAAATTTTAAATTGATGGTTATTAATTGCTATGGAGAATAGCCATCCACAATTGTGTTTGGATACTAAAAGAAGAATGCTTTTGTGGGGGGAAATAATACATTTTAATATCCCAAACAAACATTTAAAGGTCTTACCTGTAATAGAAAAATATATGTCTTTGACATAAACCATAACCACAAAGTATAGGAATCATTTGTAAGGCACTTACTGGCAAGTTCTAAGGAAAGCCTGCAGATCCATATAGAAAGTTTCTACAAGGGAAATTTTATTGTAGATAGAGGAATAGATGGACTGTATTGTTTTAGAAAGTATTATCCAGGAGAAGAGCCTTATTTCCTCCCCACCCTAAATGTATCAATAATGTATCCATAAATATCTCAATGTAACCTTTTGGATTACTTCACAAACTTGGTCCTCAAAGTATTCAAGGCAATATGAAAATTACAGAGAAGTCAAATTTTTTTTGAAATATTACTTAAATAGGAATCGTTGCAAATGCATTTGATTTTATCAGTAATTTAAAATGTTCACTCTTTTAAGATGCTGTATGTTTATATTAATTGTTTGCCTAATCAGGCTATACAGACATAAGTACTGAATAATTTGATATAAAATGAAATGCATAAAATGGATTTTTTTAACTGAGGACTTTTATTCTGAAATTTCCATTTATCCAACTGTGGTGCCAAGTATTTTGCTAAGAATAAGAAGAAAAGAAAGATGGAAGAAAGGTAGATTAAGAAAAAGTTGGATATTTTATGAAAACAGTTTTCATCAGTTTAGAAATGAGAGTAACCCTATGATGCCTAAGATGAAGTAAACATTTCATCATTTACACAAGTTCAAGACTGTTAAAAGAATATGACAATTTTAAGAAATAATTCTACAATCTTTTCCTCCAAAACTTTAAAACTTATTCTATATGATTTACAATATAAAACTATTGAAGCTTGAATTTATAACTGATTTGTAAATTAATGTTATGGTTCTACCTTTAACATTTAGAAATTTATTAAATAGATTCACTATATTTACCTTTCTAAACATGAAAAAATGAATTTGTAAATGCCACACTTTATAAATATAAATTGAAAAACTAGTAGAAACAGAAAAATCAGTGAATTTGTTTATCCTATTTCAAAGGTAAGAGTGGGGGAAAAAACAACTATTTTAACAGATTTCTTTTAAATACTGTGGCTGAGAAGTAACATTTCTATATGAAATATTAAAAAGCAAAGGTCTTATAAAACCAATTGCACAGTACAAAAAATACGTATGCAAACAGTTACTACCATGGGCTATCAATTTGGGCAGCAAACACCTTGTAAAATTTTGAGTAAAGTAGATATTTGTAGGAGAGCAGGCTTCTCTGACCACTTATTGTCATACAATACACGTCAATTGAGTTTAATTATTTTACTTTAATGCTAAAAAAAAATGCTTAAAAACGTAAGGTGTTCATTAGCCAGTGTTCTAGTTTGCTAGCTGCCGGAATGCAACACCAGAGACGTATTGGCTTTTAATAAAAGGGGATTTATTTTGTTAGTTCTTCAGAGGAAAGGCAGCTAACTTTCCACTGAGATTCTCTCTTACGTGGAAGGCACAGGATGGTCTCTGCTGGTCTTCTCTCCAGGCCCCTGGGTTCCAACACCTTTCCCTGGGGTGACTTCTTTCTGCATCTCCAAAGACCTGGGCTGAGCTGCAAGTGCTGAGATGAGGAATGCGGAGCTGCTTAGGCTGTGCTACATTGTGCTCTCTCATTTAAGCACCAGCCAATTAAGTCAAATGTCACCTATTACAGCAGACACGCCTCCTAGCCGACTGCAGATGTAATTAGCAACAGATGAGGTTCACGTACCATTGGCTTATGTCCACAGCAACAAGGCTAGGTATGCTCACCTGGCCAAGTTGACAACTGAATCTAACACAGCCAGGGACTATTATTTATTTATGAATTGAAAATATCAGTAAAAGTGGCCTGAACCCACAAAATGTACCCTCCTTAAGCGAAAGTAGAACATACTTTAAAGTCAAGAATGCCTGGGCTCAATGATTTGGCAAAGACCTGTTAAATTATTAGACATGACCTGGCAATACAGTGACGAGGATATACAGTATTCACCCTCCATCTCATTCTAACTTCACAAAAATAAGTTGGATCTAAATGCCTCCTTCGTCAAATGCATCTTAGCCTCTGTCACCAATGACCTTGTTGCTAAATCCTGAGTTTCTAGCTGAGGAAATCATCCATGTTTGCTCCCCATTCCAACTCCCTCTTTCTGGTCTTTCCTCACTATCATTCCTTATTTATGTTGCAGGCAGGATGAGCTTTCAAAAGCATCAATCCAGATAATAAGCTCCATGAGGGAAAGGACCCTGACAGAGACGAATTCACTGCTGTCCTTAGGTCACCACCCACGTGCTGGGGCCTGCCATGCAGCACACACAGCAAAGCTTCAATGAATATTGCTGAACGAATGAGTAAACAAATAGAAACTCGCACACATTCCCTTTAGTGGCACCACATAAATTTCAGCTTTACTAATGGGACCCAGAAGGCATTGTACAAATCTTATTCTTTCCTGATCTCTCTCCTCATGCCCTCCTCTCCCCAACAGTATACTCTATTATCTAGCAACACTGCACTTCTTTCAGTTCCTCAAAAAACTCCTTTTCAGCCCTCTTCCTTTGTTTTTGCTTAGGCTGGAACACACCTATACTTTTACTCTCTCTCTTCCTCTAAAATTTCCTCCTTAAGACTGATACCTACTCACCTTTAAGTCTCAGTTCTCAGTTAATAAAACCCCAAATTCTTCTCTCAAAGACCCAAATTGCCACGGACAAATTTTTCATGAGAAATAACCTAGGGCCCAATGCTAGACACACAATGTACTCTCAATTAAACATGTGTTGAAAGAAAGAAAAAAGAAAAGCAATTGATATTTGGTTATTTTAAATTTGTTCTGTCCTTTGGTAAATCAAAGTCAACTCATTTTTGTGTTTGTTTTGCATATTTGACTATCACCATCATGACAAAGCTCAGACAACCGAGAATTACTGACAATGTTTCTAAGATAAAATTGCTTTCTAGGAGAATAATGATTATGTATTGCTCACATTCAATAATGCTCTTTTATACACATGGTACAAAGATTCAAATTTGTATATTCGTGTATTTGTAGATGATTAATTATTAGTAAATAAATAATTATTAGGGATAATAATTAGGGTTATATTTAATAAATAAAAGCATGCATAGTGCTGACTTTACAGTTTAGCAGAATAGGACAAGCGTGGCGTTTTAGTTAAGCAGCTAACTCTGATTTCACATAAAAAAGAGATTAAGTACACCTTGTAGGATGATTATAGGGAATGTGCAGTGCCTAAAAGATTGGAGGTGTTCAAAAATGAGTATTATGTCTAAGTCTTTTTATTAAAATCTATATGATGGAATATTTTAGTAGAAAGTTATTAACAAATAAGAGTACCACTCAAAAATGCCATAGAAATATCTTTATAAGCTGGTTGTTTTCCTATTTAAGAGGATAATTAAGTCTTGACCATGACTAATTACCTCAGAGATAGGTTTCCTGCCTCTATTGCAAATTAATTTGTGTCACATAAAGTGCACTAAAACATGCATTAAATTAAGTATTCAGTGTCTGATAATCAATTCATCTTTTCAAAAAAGATTTAAACACTTGTAAGTATGTCCTTAATGCCTTTTATAATTTTAATAACATTTTATCAAAGATTATAAATGAGTTTTAGATAGACTTTCCAAAGTTTTAACCCCTTACATGATTGAATTTGCAATTAAATATCTAGAATGACTGTTCAAGATGAAAACAGTCTTATTATCCATAGTGTTCAGCTTTTTTAAAAAAACATAGGTTAATTGGAACCAAAGTTATTTTTATGTTATATTTCAAATACAAAATCTATAACAAAGACTATAGAAGGCCTCTTATGTGCTTGGAACTATTCTAGGCACTAAAGATATAAAACAGTGACCAAAAATGGAAGAAAAGAAAAAACTAACAGAAAAAAACTCACTAACCCTACTTGTATCACTGTTTAAACTAATACGTACTATTATCTCACAGTTCTATAGATCCGAAGTCTGAGCAGTCTTAGCTGGATCTCTCTGGTTAGGGACTCACAAGGACAAAACTAAGATGACTACCAGGCTAGGCTCTTATCTAGAGGCTCTGGGGAAAAAAAAATCTTTTTCCATCATCATTCAGAGTATTGGCAGAGCTCACCCTCTTGCAATTCCTGGTCCCCTCCATATCCAAAGCCAGCAATGGCACTTCAAGTTCTCCCTCTTTGAATATCTCTGATTTTTCTTTCTACTCCCAGCCAGAGGAAACTCTATTTTTAAAGTGTACTTTAACGGAATCAGACCTACCCAGATGGATAATCTGCTATTTTAAAGCCAGCTGACTTGCTACTCCAATTGCAACTGAAAATCCTTTCAAAGAAGTAGCTACATTAGTGTTTGATTGAATAATCAGGAGACAGGAATCTGATTATTAATACGGAGGGGAGTGCCTTTAGAATACTGGCTACCACAACAGGGGATGCTAATATCTAATACCTAAAGAATTAAGGAAAAGCATATTATGTCAGCTGATAAAGCCTATTGAAAACAATAAAGTAGGCTATAAGAAATGTTCATAGGAAGAAGTGTTTTAAGCTAACAGTCCATAGTTTGGAAAAATAACAACAAAGAACACATCCTTGGATACCTGGGTTTCTGGATGCAACAGGATAAAGAATCCCCTTGGGCTTTAAAGCAGAAGGTATTGGGATGAAGTTGAAAATGCTGTAGGGAAGGAAGAAGGGAGAGATCTGGACGGGAGCATGCGTGCTTGATGACACCACTCTTCATTTCTTCCAGTGGTTGTTGGGAGGCCAAGATAGGGAGGAGGGCATCTTATAAAAAATACAAACTGAGCTATGTGAAATGAATAAATCAAAAGGAAGCTGTATCCATTCACAACTGCATCTTTTTCCCAAAAACCTGAACAGTGTGTTTAATATTCTAAAACATGTTTTTATACCAAGACGTGAGACAGAAACCATGACATTGAAAACTATTCTAGGATTCACAGAACAGATAAATTCTACCAAAGCATGATATGCAAGGCAAACTATCTAAGCTCAAACCCTTTTGACACCTGTTTATTCAGACCCGTATGTTCCCAGATGAAACAGACCAACTGATCTAACAGTAACTCCAGAGGTTTCATATTTTAAGGTAAGACTGCTGATTTCCCAGCAGCTACTTACTATACTGTCACATCAATCCCTGTGAATGTGTTCCTATGACTAGATCAAAAATGGGAGCAAAATGGCTCCCACTTTTGACAATCCTCATGGTTCTCCATAGTTGGGTTTTCCTTAGCTGTAACAAGAGCTGTAGCCATCTCTGATGGCTTGAAAAGTTCCTCATCGACAAAGACTAGGATCAAAGCTCTACAAATAATGTGCCACTCTGAGTTATTTGGTATTCCCCCTTATTTGAAGCCACCTGTTTATGACTATGAAATAACTTTTGGTTGATTCTGAGCTAATTATTTTGTAGAATCCTCAATATTAGGTTCTTTCTTTGGTCCAAGAATAAGGCCCCAGACTTCTTGGTCACTTGGTCATTTTACTACATAGTTTCCTTTGTGAGAGCTTCTGTGAAAGCATTCATTTGCCAATAATCATCCTCTCTGTGTATTTATACATCAGTATGTTTTAACGGGGTTTGACAAACTTTCTCTTTCAAAGGGCCACATAATAAGTATTTTAGGCTCTGTGGGCCAGATGGCCTCTAATGCAACTACTCAACTCTGTTTTGTAGTAAGAAAGAAGCCATAGACAATATATGAATGAACGAACACAGGCTGTGTTCCAATAAAACTATATTTAAACGAACAATTTAGGTCTGGATTTAGCCTGTTGCCTGTAGTTTGCTGACCCTTGAAATTCAAAGATAGGAGGCAGGTAGAGGTCAGATATACTGGCTTCCAAGCTGGAGTAGAAACTAATGAGATCAGAAGGTCTTGTCAAATCAGCATCTTCCAGCAAATTTTATTTCTTTTCCAAACTTTAAGTGTTTTCCTCAATATTGTCTTTGTGTTCCTGAAAATTATTCTGTTTATTTTTATCTGTCAGATCTGGAGTTTTCTTTGGGGGTACCAGTCAATAATGATTGTCTATGGCCAGGTTAGAGATGCATGGTTTCACAAGCACAACCCCATCCTAATGATTATAGTTCTCATAGAGCCTTTTAAATCCATAGTCCCTCCAGAAAAATGTCTCCTTCCTTCTGGGTTCATGTTATAATCCTAACTCACATGCAACTCTTTCTAACTGGCATAATTTCACCCATGACAATTTGGAATTGCAGTGATAGAGGATTTTTTTTTATATGAACAAGCCTGTTCATTTGAGAGGCCCCATAAAACAAGCATTTAATGAATCATAATAAAAGGTTTTATAATCCACTGGAGCTCATGTACTAATTAACGTATACTAAGTATGTACTTAAATAATTTAAAATGAAAAATATTCAAGAAATTTTAAATATGTTTAACTCTTAATGCTTAAAATGGTTTCACTCTTCTAAGGAAAATATTTCTCCTCTAAAAAAACACCAATGAATTAAAAAAGGAAGCGAATGACTTAAATTAATGATGTTGGTTTTCGTTAGAGATATGAAAAGTGAGACAATCAAAACTTTAAACACAGTAAAAAAAAATTTTTTTATGGATACAGAGGCTTGTACTTTTTGTAAAAAATAGTTCATTTAATATTTCTGATAAATAGATGGTTCTGTTTAAAAATTAGAGTGTCACTAATATTAGTCTTAAAAGAACTTTTCTTCATAAATTTATCACAGTGTAAAAGTTATTCTACTTTATGAGACTAAAGATTATTAATCATGATTTAAGTTCTAAATTCCCTATACTGATTTTATGGATGAATTATACTATTTTTAGAAATTGTTTATTTAAAAAAGGGTTTAAATTAAATTGTAATACAGGATGTCTTTAAAAAGGGTTCATTCGTATAAAATAGTTATTGTTCAATCTGTAAGGAAACACGTTAACAAGAATCCTGAACTTACTATTTAACTCTAAGACCTTAAACTAACATGTATTGATAAATTTATATATGTGGATGAAATAATTTTGCTTCTATGTAATACATTATAGAGTAGCCTTCAGTTTAAAATAACATACAAGTGCTTTCCATCATTCTACGTAACTTTATTTTGAAGATATTTTTTAAGATGTTTATGAAGGTAGCAGGATGCATATGCAAGTTAATAGATGCTTATATTTATCTAAAGAAGAGAAGATAGAAAAAAGAGAACTTTTTTTAAAGTACAAAGAGTGGTTGTACTAAAATATGAAAGAAAATAATGAAAAACAAATTTGAGGGTGTATCACTTAGATGGAGAAGATGTGAGGGAAGTAAAATGCATGTGTCTAGGTTTATAATCACTGCAAATAAGTCAGAAAGGAGCACTGAAATGTGTTAAAAACTTGAAAAATTGGTTAAATGTGATACCTTTAGTTAAAAAGCAAAAAAAAAAAAAAAAATTAAAAGGGCTTATGACTCCTTTACTGCAATTTCTTATATGGGTTATATGAAACATAAAAAGAAATAAAGCTAGATGCTTTTTTCCTAATTGGTATAGTCACTCTGTGCCCAAGTAATACATGTTCATTTTATTACAAAAGTATTTTAAATTTTCTGCACTTTGACATATTTGTAACTTATCTTTGACAAATATTATTCATTTTTGAAAAAGTTAAAAATTCCTAATAATCATTGTTTCTTATTTCTAATATATGTATGCATGTGTGCATTTGTGTGTTTTAAGATGTTACTTGTCACTATTTCTTGCATACCTGGATATCATAGTTTATGTTTGGATATTTGTGGCTTATATTTATGGCTTATTTCCTTTGATGATTTGTTTTTTATTTTTGCCTTTCTCAAATTCAATCCCCAAATTCAGAATAATCGAATTATTGTCTTTTATAACTAATATAGCTATGTCTTTCCTAAACAATCATTATTAACAAAGATATGCTGCTTTACCTTGTAAGAGGATGGAAAATTGGAAAAACTAAGTTTTTTTAGCATTCTCTAAATTTTAACCAAGTAGAAATTAAGGTGAGTTAATTTGATTCCCTAATTTAGGGCAAACAAACCTAAAATAACCTGACAAATCTGAAGACAGTTCATTGTTTTGTTTTGAGTCATCTACTATTTGTCAGTGGCTTTGTAAAAATCAGACAAAGTATCTGTCTCTCTGAGCTTAAATGCTAATGTAGACAAAAATATTAATCATGTAATCAGACAAATATAAAATTGGAAAAAGTACTTTAAAAGAAATATAAATTACAATAGCATCAGAAGACTGTACAATTCATGGTACTTGTTTTGTTAGGAAGAGAGGATGCTAGGAAATGGCATTTGAACTTATGGCCTCTGAAAGGAAAGAGAAAGCAATTGTCCTGGCAGGGAGAACAGCATGTACAAAGACCTTATACTGAAAGGAAACATGGCACATTCAAATTAAAAACAAGACCAATATATCAGAAGCTTAAGGAATGAGAGGGCACTTAATACTGGAGATATGGGTGAAGAAGTTCTTAACTTTCTCATCATTTAAGAACTATCATTGGCAACCACATCCTGAATCCTGGCCTCTAGTCTTCCTCCCTAACAACATGAGCTTCCCCACCTGCTCCACCAACCACTGATCCCTGGGCTCCATCCAGTTACCAGCCACTGGGTTTGGCTGGCCCACAGAGCAGCCAGTGTATATGTGAGCACCAGCAGCTTGGGCTCCTGGGTCTTCATGCCCTGCTTCTCCAGCTCCTGGGGCTGCTGGGGGCCCAGGGGCATGGTCTGCAGGATGGCTGGAATCTGGTGGGAATGGGGGGCATCCAGGGTGAGAAGAAGACCTTCCAGGCTCTGAACAACTTCCTGGCCTCCTACTTGGGCAAGATGAGGAGAATGGAAACTGAGAATCAGAGACTAGAGGGCAAAATTTGGGAACACCTAGAGAAAAAAGGGCCCCAGGTCAGGGACTGGGGCTACTACCTGAAGACCATGGAGGAACTGAGGGCTCAGATTTTTGAAAATTCCATGGACAATGCCCACATCCTTCTGCAGATTGACAATGCCCAACTGGCTACTGATGACTTCTACTTCAGAGTCAAGTATGAGATTGAGCTGGCCATGCACCTGTCTGTGGAGAGTGACCTCCATGGGCTCCACAAGGTCATTGATGACACCAACATCACTGGGTTGCAGCTAGAGATGGAGATTGAGGCTCCCTACAAGCCCAGAATACTAGTTCTGGGCTGACCATGGAGGTGGATACCCCCATCTCTCAGGACCTCAGCAAGATCATGACAGACATCTGAGCCCAGTATGATGAGTTGGCTCAGAAGAACCGAGAGGAATTGGATAAGTACTGGTCTCACCTCTCAGTCTGCTAAGATAGGAGTTGCTGAGATGGCACTCATGGAGCTGAGATGTACTGTGCATTCCTTGGAAACTGACCTGGACTTTGTGAGAAATCCGAAGACCAGTTTGAAGAACAGCCTGCAGGAGGTGGAAGCCTACTGCACCCTGCAGGATCAGCTCAACGGGTACTGCTGCACCTGGAGTCAGTGGGCACAGACCTGGGCAGGGGGGCAGTGCCATGCCCAGGAATATGAGACCTTACTGAACATCAAAATCAACCTGGAGACTGCGATTGCCACCTATTGCCATCTGCTAGAAGACAGGGAGGACTTCAGTCTCTGTGATGCCCTGGACAGCAGCAAACCACCCCCAAGACCACCACCGCAAGACCACCACCTGAAGGATCATGGATGGCAAAGAATGTCTGAGACCAATGACACCGAAGTTCTGAGGCATTGAAACTGGAGACTTATGGTGCCCTTTGGGGGACAGGTAGCTAATAAAAATGTCTGCATCTTCAAAATAGAACTACTAAAGCTCTCTTTACAGATTTGATATTAAAAGTCAGAAATGCTGAGTTGCATATAAGAGCAGCATGTTTCTGGTTCCTAGAGCTTCTGATTCAGAGTGTGTGTGTGTGGGGGGGGGGGTTAGCACAGAAAATTCAATTTTAACAAGCATAGTCAGTGATCCTGATACAGACTGTCCATACCGTACTTTATCACTGGGCTCCTACTATAAGATGCTGCTTATTTCATATGCGTACCAGTGACCTGATTCCTTGAGCAAGATCCCAGAGTATATATAGTCTGCATTTTCATTCTTCAAGGACAGGCATATGAGGAAGACAGCTATTTGTAGATTTCCAAAGAAATTGTGCACATCAAGGTAAAGAGAACTCACTAGATTGTTAGCATTAATCCAGAAGATCTAGATGATTCACAAATGTTATAAACCAGTAAAATAACCACTTATAAGGTATTAGTATCAGAGATGTTGAACTTTCTGAACTTTATCTATGATAACAAAATTAACCTAGGTTGTAAAAGAAATCAGAAGACTGGTTGCCAAGCATAGGTGATGCAGAGGTTGGTAATGACAGGGAAGGGACACGAGGGAACTTTCAAAGGTAACTCTTGAAGAAGGGTTTTAGTTAAAAAGGGGTACACATTTGTCAAAACTCATTGAAGATCTGTACATTTCACACTAACTTATATTTTTTTAAGGAAATAACAATCAATAGATAAACAAAAAGCCATGACATAATGCCTTACCTCTTGCCCCATTCTTAGCCTTGTGCCACCCCCTAACCCCCACTGACCAGACACACAGACACACCTTGACCCTGGAATTTCTTGTCCTATGACCACTGAAGAGAGGTTCTTATCCACATAGCAACTCTAAGCACTCTTCCCTTATTCATCTACGTACATCAACTTGTCCAAGTTGCCACAACACATCACTTTAACTTAGTTGTTTTGAGTGAGATCATCATTAAAAGTGTTAAAGCAACATAAAGCGATTAAGAGGTTTAAAGAGATTTTCATGCACCTTTTCATTCAGCTTATAATTATTCCAGCACTGCAACAGAAGCAGGGAAAGACCGAAAGACACTTGGGCTACAAAGGGTGAAGGAATGGACAGTAAGTAGCATGAGAGTGAATAGGGTTCAATGTCAAAACACAAATTGATCTGTCAGATTTAGAGCTCTCAATAATAACATTTGTTCTCTTTGCTATTCAACACTATACACTTTGTAATTTAGAAATTAATACTTGCCTCTGCAGTTTGCCAAATTTGTTTGCAACACATTGTCAAAATAAGGAGAGTGACATTTCACAATCAACTTTCTAGGTTACAGTAAATGCATCCTAAAATGCAATGATACCATCTCTAGAAAATAAATATTAACGTTTAATCAATGATGGTAAGAAATAAAAAGATGAGGAAAGTAGCATACTGATAAAAATTTAACAGTTGATTCTGGTGAAAAACTCTGATTTAAAGCATTTATCAATTTTAGCAGTATAAATACTCTCACCGTACCCAATTCCAAAGTGCCAATGTAGCATCACATTAGAAACCAGTACAGGGCAGCATAACATTCAATAGCAATTCTGCCATACAGGTACAACAGACATAACCTTAAGGCATAGATAATGGTAAAATGTGGCTTAATAATTAGGTAATGATGAGTTGAGTTCTTGTTATCTTGTAAGTTTATATCACTTAATTTTTATTCATGTCTGTGCTTTACAACCATCTTACAAAATTCCTGAAAATTTGCTGGTTGGCTCTTGCTAGCCCATAGGAGCCTGCTGCAGCATGCCACTGGGTCAGGGTCACGATGTTATAGGAAGCAGAGGCAATGACATCCTAACCAGTTCATCCCTCAACTCCTATGGCTTTCCTGGCACAGAAGCAAGCACTCTTGGAACTGGGAGGTGGCTGCATGCAACTCCTCGAGGTTGTGGCAATGAGGTTAAGTCTGAAAACACTGTAACATTCCACAGAAAGCATGAGAGAAGCAGACAAAGGCAGTCTGGATCCTCCCTCCCAGGCCTCAATTTTGACCAGCTATTTTAGAAATGCTAACCATAGCATCTAAGGTAGATGCTCAGCTAGAAAATATTTCTGGCTTACCTCCTTACTTTTTCAATATTCTCTGAGTCTTAGATTGCAAGTATAATAATTGCTTAGAATTTCAAACAGCAGACTCAGAACAAACCAAGTAATTATTTTAACTTTTTTTATTGTATAATGTAACATATATACAAAGCAAAGAAAAAAAAAAGCAAGTTTTCAAAACACTCTTCAACAAGTAGTTATAGGACAGACCCCAGAGTTTGTTATGGGCTACCATACCATCATCTCAGATTTTTCCTACTAGCTACTCCAGAACATTGGAGGCTCGAAGGAATAAATATTTTTTATTATCACAAACAACTTTTCTTTCTTTTTTATGAAAAATAACATATACAAAAAGCAATACATTTCAATGCACAGCAGAATTAGTTGTAGAACAGATTTCAGAGTTTAGTATGGGTTACACAATTTTAGGTTTTTACTGGAGACTAAAAGAAATATCAATATAATGATTCAGCAATCATACTCGTTTGTTAAACCCCACCTTCTCTGTATAATTCCACCATCACCTTTGATCTTTCTCCCATTCCTTAAGGGTATTTGGGCTGTGCCCATTCTAACTTTCTCATATTGGAAGGGGCTGTCAATAATATGGGGTAGGGAGATGGAACTAGCTGATGTTCTGGAGAGGCTGGGCCCTCTAGGTTTCAGGACTTATCTGGTCCAGGGACCCATTTGGAGGTTGTAGTTTCTGGGAAGTTACCCTAATGCATGGAACCTTTGTGGAATCTTATATATTGCCCTAGGTGTTCTTTAGGATTGGTTGGAATGCAAATCAAGTAATTTAAGTTTGCTTTTTTTTTTTTCACACATTTTGAATGTACTGACAATGCGCCTTTTCCTACAATTTCTTAATTATCAATAGAAAAATTTAAAAGCTATGTTAGGCTTTCATATTCTGGCAGGATGGAGATGGAGATGCCCTATCCCTTTGCTTTACAAGTAAAAAACCTTGGACACCTGGACATAATACCACAAACAAGGTAGGCAGTTTCTGAAAGTGGAAAGAAGATAGTGGGCTTTCTAGAGACCTGGGACTTGAGGAATAGCACTGGTGAATTCCCTGGATTTCTTTACTGTTCCATAGGATTGGCAGACAGGGTGCTATGAAGACTGCAACCAAGAACCACCAACAGGCACACGCACCAAGAAAACCCTAAGAAAAACCTGTTCCTTCTAGCTGCAGAACAAGAGAAAAAGATATCCTAACCTATTTGCAATACTCTTTCCACTCCAAACACCAGTGGAAAACCACACACACCTCACCCCTGCAATCTCCATAAGACTGAGAGGAAAATTAACCTTCCACTCTCCCCCTCCCTTCCACCTCAAAGAAGCAAGTGGAACACTGATTCCCAAGCAGCATGAGTTAGGCAGGTCAGAACAGGGAGCAAACTTTACTTTTCTCTGCCTAGTGGAAGCAGGCAGCAATGCCATTCTTCTGCTAGAATCAGGGTCTGAGGAGCTGAGTGTGGAGTTGATCCTAGCAGAATCAGATAATACTTGACACCCCTGTATCTTAGTTTTGCAGCTGCTTCTACAAATGCAGTGGGTTGGCTTGGCAAGGAGAATTTATTAACTCACCATTTTGGAGGCTTCTGGAAGGCTTGCTTTCTCCAGGGTCAGTGGTATGCTGGCTGGCTAGCTGGCAGGCAATTGTTGGGGTTTCTTGGCTTTCCTGATATATGGTGATATCCTCAGTTTTATCTTCCAAGTTTCAGCTGATTCCTGCTTGCGGCTTTCCTCCTTTACAAGGCCTCCAGTAACAGGATAATGACCCATCCTGATTCAACTGGCCAATCATTAACTAAAAGTAAGATTTTCAGAAGGTCCTATTTACAATGAGTTGACACCCATGGGAAAGGAATTAAGATTAAATACATGTTTATTGCTGGGTTATATAATTCTACCTACTGTACCTCATCAGGGTTTTATCAGCAGGGTCCAGTGGTGAGCTGAGCCTCAATTCCTACTCAGCAGCAAGGAGACTTAATTAGGCTACTTAAGGTGTGAGAGGTCCGCTATTCACCAGTGGAATTCATACCCTACCAAAGCACAGCCCAGCTGACCCTCCACATCCACCTGGCATCAAGGAGACTGAAAGAGGTAATGGGAAGTAAGGCTACTCAACAAACTTGTTACACCTTCCTCAATATTGGTGTCAAGTCTCATTCATCTGGAGCTGAGGCTCCAATCCCAGTCAGCACGAATGAGGCAGAAGAAGGGATGGAAGACAGAGTATGCTGTCATACTACCCTCTCTCCACTTACATATGCCCCCTTTTCAACAAGACCCAGCTGGGAGCTGAGCTTCCACTCTGCCTTGCGTTGAAATAGTGCTGTGAGTCAGCCCTTCTATCCTCCCCGGAGCAGGGCCAGCAGGCAATTGATGACAACCCCTACTCAAAGACAATAAGGCAGTACAAGTCAGTGCCTCACTTTCACTGAAGATGTTGGTTAGATAGAATAGGGAGCTGAAGTTCTACAGTATCTTCTGAATTAATAGTGTGTCAGTTTCCCACTTCTGCGGGCTGGTGCCGGTGGGACCACTAGGAAATCAAACATATATAACTACACAGTCCTCTACTACACCTCAAAAGGGGTGAAGCCTGCTATGTAAACAAGATGAAATAAGACACAGAGTCTCATAATTTGTAAAATGCAAAATGTCCAAGATATAATTAAAAAAACACATTATACCAAAAACCAAGAAAACCACAACTTGAATAAGGAAAAATAATCAACAGAGGCTAACACCTGAGATGAATCAGATGCGGAATAGTTTACAAGCATTTTAAAGCAGCTACAAATGGTCAGTTTTATGTAGGCTGCCCCCTTTTGGAATCTATCTTGTGTTTTACTCATTTTACTAGGATGAAGGGTTTTGGGAGGAAGAGAACAGAGGAAAAGTGCCATTTTCATTTACATGATATCAAGTGCAGTCTTCAAACTGTAAACGTCATCAAAAACTAGGAAAGTCTATGAAACTGTCACATACAAGAAACTAAGGAAACATGAAAACTAAATGTATTGTGGTATTCTGGATGGGACTCAGGAGCACAGAAAATGCATGAGGTAAAAACTAAGGAGCTATGTTCAGTGGTTAATAAAAATGTGTCAATATTGGTTTATTAATTTTAACAAATGTACCATAGTAATGTAAGATGCTAGTAACGGTAAATTGGGTATGAGGTATCTGGATGACTCTATACTCCCTATTCAATTTTTCTATAAATCCAAAACTGTTCTAAGAAGTAAAGTTCATTTTAGATAGAAGAAGAATGAATTGTTATGCACAATTCTATGGCAACAAATTAGATAACACAGAGAAAATGAACAAATTTCTAGAAAGAAACACAATATGGAAACAGAGTCAAGAAGAAGTAGAAAATCTGAATAGGTTGATAGCAAGTAAGTGAGAATTAAATAATTTTAAAACTATCCACAAAGGAATGCCCAGGCACGGATGGCTTCACTGGTGAATTCTAACCAAACATTTAAAGAAGATGTAATAGCAATTCTTCAAAAACTTAAAAAATAGAAGAGGGAACACTTTCCAATTCATTATACAAGGCCTGGATTACTCTAATACCTAAACCAGACAAAGATATTGCAAGAAAAGAAAAAAATCATCACTTTTGAATATGCATGCAAAAATCTACCACAAAATACTGGCAAATTGAATACAGCGATTATAAAAAGGATCATACACCATGATAAAGTGCAATTTATCCCAGGAAGGCAAAACATCTGAAAAAATTAATGTAATATACGAAATTAATACAATAAAGGTCAGAAAAAGACACGGACACCAGTAGCATCAGCTTGGTAAGACTGCAGAATTCTGGGCCCTGATGTGGAGTGCATTGTTGGAACACAGGTTCAGGCACACCAAAAACCTTCAGTAAATGACCACATCATTGCTTACACAACACAAAGGGTCTGAAAGAGCAGGAAAAGAGATTACATTAGGGCCAGCATCCTGGGGAGGCCAACTGCCAGGGTGAGACTCAGTGGATGGCAGCTCTGTATGCCCCATGTGGTGTGGGAGAGAGATGGCTGAAGTGCCTGAGAATGGGTAGTCATACACTGGGAGAAAAGGGCCCTGCCAGTGAGTGAAGAGCACAGATCAAGTGATCTCTGCGCAGGGTTCCCAACTTGCTAAGCAGCTAGGGCTGCTTGTTCATGGTCTTCAATTCAAGATACAGACAGGCAGTTCCATTAGACCTGGGGTCTCACCCAGACTGTGAAATGGGAACTGATTGAAACATCTGAACACAACAGAATAGGAGACAGGAGTAGGCAAGGGCTGGGTGTGCCCCTGACTTCCCCAGCACTCAGACATTCTTGGGCATCTATCAAAAAATCCACAGATAACATTGTACTTAATGGTGTACGACTGCATGCTTTTCCTCTGAGATTAAGAACAAAACAAATAGGTCTGTCCATGCCACTTCTATTCAACATTATACTCAAGGATCTAACCGACAAATTAGGCAAGAAAAATAAATAAAAGGCAACATGATTTGAAAGGATGAAATAAACATATTTGCAGATGGCATAATCTTATATGTAGAAAATCCTAGAGAATCTATGAAAAAAACTATTAGAAATAATGAAATTTAGCAAGGTTGCAGGATATAATATCAATATTCAAAAATCACTGTATTTCTGTAAACTCCCAATGAACAACCTGAAATTAAAATTAAGAAAGTGTTTTCATTTACAATAACATCAAAAACAGTTAAATACTTAAGAATGTATTTAGAATAGAGGTGGGGCAAGATGGTTGCATAGTGAGGTATAGAATTTAGTTTGTCCTCCTGGGCAGCTAGGAAATAGCCAGAAATTGAATGGAACAACTGTTGGGGGAACTTCAGCGACCAGACAAACATCGTATGTCAGTCTGGAATGGGTAGAATGGCCAAGATCCCACATAGAACTCTAAGTCTCCCAAGTCATGGAGGCCAGCACCCCTCCCCCATAACCACTGCAGGCTGCTTCCTAAGGGAAAAAAGAAACAGACCCTACTAGGAGCAAGGAAGTTAGTTTAACCAGGCTCCAACTCGGGAATTAATTAAGGACTGAATTAACTAATTCAGACTGCTGAAAACAGTCTGAGCACAGACATACCTTAAGTAAGCACCAAAGGACTAGGAGTTTTCACTACAGCAGAGGGGTAGGGCTGTAAAAAAAAAAAAAAAAAA
>PVIY010009875.1:0-70858 GCA_004026745.1 Myrmecophaga tridactyla | reverse complement strand
TTCCGTGGAGGCAGAGAAGGCTTCAACCTGAAACTGTGTTACTATCAAGAGCAAATTGTATCTTGTGAAATAAAGGGCTGAATGGAAGGAAACTGAGGAAGGAAACAAATGTTAAGGGAAGGAAGGATGAACTAGGCTTATGAGACTGGAAGAAGAATGATAACAGTGAAAAATGAGGAAGCATTCTACTAAGTATATGAAAAGAATTCAAACCTGACCCTGCAATTTACTAGTTATGTGTCTCTAGGTGAGTCAGTCAGTCACTATTCTTTAAGTTTAACATTGTTTCTCTAGTGGAAAGTTGAGAATGGAGAGGATATAGTTTAATAAAAAAGAAATAGAACCCATAAAAAGCAGACCATCATTAAAATTTTAAGATAAAACTTCTTTGTGTGCCTTCCATAGAACTTTAGTAAAAACGCTGGTATATTTGAAATTATGATAATACACTGAGGAATACAACTCCCTGATCCCAGAGTGTTCCGTTGAAACCCCAGAAGGTTGATTCATGATGTAACATTCATTTCTTCTCCTCAGCCCTTCTGAGATTTGCTTTAAGGAGTGAGCCCACACCTCCCCTTTCCTGGTATAAATTCAATTACATTTTACAACTTAAAGACACCTCAAGAAAATTCCCTAATCAGAGGTTGAGAAAGTAAGTACAAATCAGGTTCTCAAGTAAGTCTTTGTTTTGTTTTGTTTTTACCATTTTTATCTTTAATCAAAAGGAAACTGTATTAAAGTCTGAGGTTTAGGCTTACAGACCATATGCCTTTACACTATTTAGAAATCAGGTTTTCTCTGACTGAAAATCAGTGAGACACAGGAATGCTGAGTTTTCATCTATAACAAAATATGCCCTTCTCTCTGTGGCTGGGTATAAAGAAGAAAAGAGAGGAGGCCAGGTATGAAAAGTGTTAACTATTTCTAAAGGTGGTCATTATATGGTAACTTTATCCAAGGCATTTTTCTAAGCACCTTAAATGAATTATTTTGTTTCCCATGACAACTCTACTTTCCATTTTACAATTGGGAAAAGAGAGACCCAACAGGTCACATAGTTTACCACTTTCAGGAGTTTGTTACTGGTGGACTTGAATCAATATCACTAATTGACATTGGTTTCATGAAATTCCACCTTTCTAAAAGCTAAACTATTGGCTCCTTAGACTTTCAAGATATTAGAACAGGACCAGCATATTATAATCTGGTTCATTTATTTTTCCAAGTATGCAACTGAGCTAAATGTTACTCACTTTACTCAGAGAATTATTTAGTGGAAGACGTGCATATTGGCTCCCAATTCCATTCAGAACAATTGTTCATTTGGAGGAATTCTCTGAGCACAGAGAGAAAGGCCAGAGAATTGATGCTGTCATGAGAGACTGACCATGTACATCTTATCAGGACTGCCCAGTGACGTGCTGAACATTAGAAGGTGTCCACCTCTACTGAGGGCTGACACAGCTCAGAGCTGCATGGGTCAAAATTTACATCTTTCTGCTGACTCTGAAACTCATGTGTCAGCCTGGAACACCACCTGTGCACTCTTTCTTTCTTTCCAGAGGCTCTGGGGCATTGCCTCTAACGACCTTATCTCTTGAGTTCAATAATTTCTTCTCCTTCATCATCTGTTAAAACATTTCTAAATTACCAATATAGTTAGAAGAAAAAGAGGGTGGAGTGAAGGAAATGCATTTTGATCTATCTAATCTGCTTACCCCGCACATGTAAACAAAATCCTTTTGAAAACATTATAAAAGAAATCAGAATTTATCTGTCCTTCCTATGGCATAGAGCTTTATACATCCTTGATGTCAAAACAGTAGTTTATTTTTACTGCAACTCCTTCTTTCCAGTAAATGAGACAGCTATATTTAGAAGGATTTCAAGTCACTTTAAGATTGTTTCTTAAAGGTGACTGATTATTATGTCTTTACTGTCTATTTCAAACATATTGCTTGTCTCCACCTTTGCAAGGAAAAAAATGACAAAGTGTCCTGCAATCTACCTGTATAAATTTACTTTTGCTACACTCTATTTTGTATGTGATCCTTCCTGGTTTTAGTAGCAGAGTTGGAACCTCAAGTAATTCCCTGAAAAGGAGGTTTATCAGAATTTGCTTTCATCTTTTTGGACAATATCCTACAGAACTATCTCTTGGTGCAAAGGAACCAAGAGAAGGAATCACTTCACTCACCTCAAATGTAAGTGCATTTTTTAGAAATGGGGTTAGAGAAAGAATTCTTTTAGTTGGTTCAGACAATCTGGAGCACCTTACATTCTCTGAAGAATTTATGCATGTGCATTTATTTTGGTTGTGAATTCATAGTTTCATTGCATGTTTCAAATAGTTCATGGTAAAAATAAAACCAAAGAATCCTAAGAAACTTATTATAATGGATTATTTAAAGATGTTTTAACTTTTTTTAAAGTAATTTTCTCATTAGCATGTAATTGAAAGCATATAAAATTTATCTGGACATTAGTCCTTTGAGATGCCATGCTCCTTTGGGCTAAAACACTTCCTTTGTAGCTTCCTCCTCCTATTCTTTTTGTTTGTGCATGTATGTGGTGGGGGTAGAAGTGGTTCTCTTGATGCTATATTCCTCTCATTATCAGCCTCTGGGACCATGTGCTGCCTTCCTTCTTCATGGGGGTGAGACTTGTGTGGTTACATGGGCCTATGCTCAGAGAGGTGGTCTGAAGCACTTGGAATATTTAATTAGTTTTGAGCAAGGACCCCTGCATTTTTATTTGCACTGGGCCATAATAATCATGTAGGATGTTTCAGTTCCAGGTTCTATTATTCTAAACTTTCTCTTGCCCAGCTGGTGCTTCCTCAGCCTACTAGAACAAATAGAGGTGTTCCTTGATAGTGACCTGGAAAACTGGAAGTCCCGTCTTCAGAAGACATTTACCTTTCAATGGCCTGGCCTGGCACAGGCAACCAGACCTGCTGCAATTATCGTTCTTTGTAAACATATCCTATCAGTAATTTTTTTTTTTTACCATTTTGCACTTTTCAGTGCTTCTGCTTTATTTCATTTGGGCTTATCTGTATCTGATACAAGTCACTGAGCTTGAGAGTCAAAACCCTTTCAGATCCCAGACAGTCTATAAGTGACATGCAATGAATGAGTCCTCTTGTCAATCTCTTGAGTCCCCATTTCTTAGCTTGTCTTTTTTTTTACTCTGCAAGTCCCATGTAATAAGCCTTTTCTTCTTATTTTTCTCTTTTGCCTTGCACTACCTAATTTTTCTGGGGCTTCCTGTGTGCAAAGGAGTATGAAAACATCTCTTAATGCCATCATGCTGCTGTCACAGCAATAGACGCTGTTCCCATAGAGTTTAATGCTAGACATTTCTTTAAGATAAGCTGCAAATAACCTCTTTTCCCTGTTCCAGTGAAGCCTGTTGATATTCTTGATAGGAAAGTCATAATGGTTCATAAATCAGACTTTCAATGAAAGGAAACATTCATAGTAGGGAAATGCTCAGCTGGAATGCCTGTGTTTCTCTTCGTGAATTCTGCATGTACACAAACACACATGCATGCCTCCATGCAGCCATCACTCACACTTTCCAAAGAATGATCACATGTACAATCTTTTTTTGTTTTTGTATGGTGTATATCACATTTCCTTCTTTTTCCTTGTGAGTACCCCCTTATTGCAGCACCACTTGTTGATTTTTGTTTGTTTGGTTTTGGTTTTAATTTATTTGTTTGCTTGTTTGGGAAGTTCATGGACCAGGAATCAAACCTGCACCTGCTGCATGGCAGGTGAGAATTCTACCACTGAACTACCCTTGCATTCCCACATATCTACAGTCTTTATACTTCTGATTATTTTTCCTAGAAGACCTTACACAAGAGGTCTTTATTTCTTGTTTACTTCCTCACTCTTTTTGGTGCTTAAAAAATTTTTGCCTTTCCACCCCTTTCTGCCCCTTTCCCCCAAACCCCATTTCCTTTAGTTTTCTCCAAAGCATTCACACTCAAATGAAACTTCATTTATTTACTTACTTACATGGAATACTATCTGGCTCTGCTCACTAGAATGTGGGCTCCAGAAGGGAGGAATTTGTGAAGGTTTTGTTCATTTATGTATCAGCAGTGCCTAAATGCATGGTGTCTTTGATATTAATAAATGTTTGCTTTATGAATATTGAGCTTGATTCCCACAATGATTTGAGAGGGAATAGGTACACATTGATACCACTGGTAAATGGAGATATGGAGTGATTTTCCTATCATTACTAAGCAGTTACACTACAAAAACAACATTCTAAACCAGGGTCCCCAACTGAGCTCTTAAGTTAAGCTTTACTACTGCCTCTAAGTCTAGTGTTCCCTGAGAACAAGTGACCACAGGCTATGGGTCAGCTGCATGGTAGATGTCTATGAATTTACCAATAAGCTGCAGAGTAGAAAATGCTGATGGTTAAGGGGAAGATGAGTAAATCAGGTCTGTTTTTTATGTTACAATAGTCAACAACACCAATATATCCTTGTTCCAGCTGTCCATTTTCATTTTATACCTCAAGGTCATTGGTATCTATATATGGTATTGCCTGGCAAAGTTCAGGTTTAGGTTGGCATTCTATTGTAGCTGCATCTAGTACAGATGGCTCTCAAATAAGATTACTTGAGTTGGTGTCTCAGATATAATGCCCACTAGCAGTGTGACCTTAGCTTAATCACCTGATCATCCTGTGCTTCATTTTTTTCATCTGCAATTGGGGTAATGACAGCATCTACCATTGGAGGATATTGTGATGATTAAATTTGTTATGGCATGCAATGAGCTTAGAAACTAAAACCAGTTATGTAATTAATGATCTCCATATGTTAGAAATAAGTATTATCAGTTTATTCAACAAATATTATTATGTGCTTCCTATCTTGCCTGGTTACTGGAGGGGGACATGCAAATATAGGCCTTATAATAATGGAAGATTTGGTGACAAATTTTTAAAATACATAAGAATTAGGAAGGCTGAAAATAGAATTTAAGTATGAGAAAAAAATGCAAAAATAAAAGAAACATCTTGAGAAAAGAAAAAATTTTTAGCAGTGGTTTGTGAAGTGAGCTTAAAATGCAGAGGAAATAGTAATGTGCATTGATAGATACAAGCTGTGGTCAGCATCTTAAATACTGAATATGCAAATACTTATTTGAGGTTCTTTATTTATATATTGTCATTGCTAGTGACCATACTCAAGTACTGTAAGAATTTATTTAATTTGAAGATAACTTTATTCTTTTATTTGGCATATATTCATTGACCAACTATGATTGTGTCTCTCCAAGGAACACAAACATCAAAACTGTTTGGATAGTTTATTAAATATGAAGGTCTCAGTATACTGTGTAAAATTTTCTGAAACAAACTTTCAATGAATTTGGTGGAAAACAATCTTCCCAAGGAATTCTCTTGTGCATTAAGGTCCAACAAGCCCTTTATTCTCCTCAATATATGACATTCTGCAGAGTTCAAGAGGAAAAAGCAATGAGTAAAATATTGTTAGTCATTCATTCTTTCAGACAAGAACAGATTATCCTTCCATAATTTAATTCAGTACACAAGCATGTGAGGAACAGACATGGTAAAACTGTGAGCTAGAATTTCTCTTTGCCTTTGAATAATTGATATGTGGAGGAGAAAGCAGGCAAAGTGTATATATATAATTCTGAAAGTATTTCAAGACCCTGTGAACTGAGCCTTTCCAATAAGTAGAGTCTCAGGTGCAAGACAATTCCAAAGAGACAGTAGACATGTAGTTCACTTGTAAGGATGGATTGTGTTGCTTCAGGTACAGTTTAGGCATAGGTATACCTGTTGCTGTAAGTACAGCTAACCTATAGACATAGATAAACAGATAAAAATTTACAGGAATTTAATATAAAGGAAAATGAAATAATGAATTAGTGTAAGGATGCCATCTCTTTATGTAGTATCCAGAAAGAGATGATTTTGCATGACATGGTCAGGTTTAGAGAAAATGATTTCAATTATCCTTAGCATGAATTGTACCTATCTGTCTTCTTCATTTTCAATAGTTTCCAGAGCAAGCACAGACTGTCAGGATGCTCATTAAAAATGGCAGTGCAATAACAGAATTCATTCTTCTGGGGCTTTCAGATCACCCAGAACTCCAGCCTCTCCTCTTTCTACTGTTTCTGGTTGTTTACCTCATCACCCTCCTAGGCAACCTGGGCATAATGGTGTTAATCAGAATGGACTCTTGCCTTCACACACCCATGTATTTCTTCCTCACCAACTTGGCCTTCGTGGACTTGTGCTACATCTCCAATGCAACCCCACAGATGCTGAGAACTTTCTTATCTGAGAAGACCATTTCCTATGCTGGCTGCTTTACCCAGTGTTACATTTTCATCGCACTCCTCCTTACCGAGATCCACATGTTGGCAGCTATGGCCTATGACCGCTACGTAGCCATATGCAACCCACTGTGCTACAGTGTGAAAATGTCCAGGAGAGTCTGCCTCTGCCTGGCCACATTTTCTTATGTCTATGGCTTCTCAGATGGTCTGTTCCAGGCCATCTTGACTTTCCGCTTGAACTTCTGTAGATCCAACGTCATCAAACACTTCTACTGTGCTGACCCACCCCTCATTAAGCTTTCTTGTTCTGATAATTATGTCAAGGAACATGCCATGCTCATATCAGCTGGCTTCAGTTTCTCCAGTTCCCTCATCATCATCCTGGTGTCTTATGCCTTTATTATTGCTGCCATACTCAGGATCAAATCAGCAAAAGGAAGGCACAAGGCATTTTCCATCTACGGCTCTCACATGATGGCTGTCACCCTATTTTATGGGACAATCTTCTGCATGTATGTAAGGCTACCAACAGATAAGTCTGTTGAGGAATCCAAAGTAAAACCATCTTTTATATCTTTGTCAATCCAGTGCTTAATCCATTGATCTATAGTTTGCAAAACAAAGATGTAAAGCATGCCTTGAAAAATATCCTGAGACAAAATGTTGTTACTAAGATGGCAATGCCCCCACTTTCCAATAAACCATAATTCTAAATCTTTCACTCAAATGTCTTTGCATTTGGATGATGCAATTTGGTGTTCTCTATGGATGGTTCTCTTCTGCCTGTGCTAAAGTCTAGGGAATAAGAACCTGCATTATTATTATGTTTTAAATCTAGGCTCTCCCACCTCAACTTGTGGTTCAAGAACCTGCACCATCATCATTGCCTGTTAGAAATGCAGAATCACATTGTGATCTCAGATCTCTGTATGAAAATCTGCATTTTAACCAAATCCCCAGGTGATTTTTAATCTTATAGTTTGAGAAGCACTTCTTTAGGTCCCGAATTCCCTACTTGCATGCCCTGGCACATTGGTGTGCTCTGATTGCTTACAAATATGAATAGGGTGACCTTGTTCTCATTTCAGTTCATTGAATTTCCTTTATTGTCAGTCTAATCTCTTCAGAGCAGTCTTTAAGAAGCACATCTTCCCACACTCTGTGCTGACCTTTGGTTAAGCAGAAGCCGTGGTTCATGACACTGGTTTCTCTTTCTGAAGAAAGTGCACATGTAGTGGAGGGAGTAGCAATGGGAAAAGAGGTGAAGGGAGTCAGACTGACTTTGTGGATATTTATCAATAAGTTATAGCAACCCATTGCCTCTCTTTGGCCTTCCAGCCCAGGGAGAACACTTTATCACCTTGACTCCAAAAGCTTACGTTGCTGTAAGAGAAAAGGTGAAACTTGAAGGAAAATAGAGAATTTGAAGAAGCAATGGGTCCTAACAAATAGAGTACCTACTTTTGTTTGAATATTGATTTTATTCCTGAGTTTGCTTAGTTAAGTCACATTTATTACCCTCTTGAGGCTAAACCTAAGGGGATACAGTGTTTATATGTGTTAGTCATCAGAGGGAAGATGTGATCTGGGGGAGGAATCGAAATTGCTCCAGCCTCTGTATAAACCTCAAGTAAGCAAATTAGTTTTGTTTTCAGGATCAGTGCTAAATTGATGTTTAAATGGTAACTGAAAAGGTTTTGTACTCTGCAAAATTCCTAGTCTCCTTACTCCCTCAAAATGTTGATTATTTCCTTAGTCCCATTTTTGAGGAGCAATAAAGCCTTTCATTCCATCTCTGAGAATGAAAGGAACAAAAAAACTGTATTTATGTTAATATTTATTAGATTGAATATAAAATAACTGTATTAGGAAAGTTTCATTTTTAATACAAGGAATGAAATTCCCTTAAACTAGTTAAGGCAACAAGGGGAGTTTTTGTGAATATACAGTGTATCTCATAGCATCCGAGGGGTAGAGTGAACTTCCAAAGAAGTGAAATGAATGTGGGACTCTAAGGTTATGAAAAAATTTGTGTCATTTTCTATTCCATATCTTTGTGTTGCTAACATATGTAATACTTGAATGGTGAATATGAGTCTTCTGTCCTGCAAACTTGCAAATTTCTCTTATTAATTCTACTAGGATTTTTTAATTCTCATGTCATCTGAGAATTAAGAGTTTTTATGTCTTCTGAATACTAACGATTTTTATATTTTTTTACTTCCTTCTTACACTGGCTGAGTCTGATAGTACATTTTGCATTTTTTATTTGTTTGTTTTTGGTTTTTGCACAGGCAGACACCAGGAATCGAACCTGGGTCTGCAACATGGCAGGCGAGAACTTTGCCTGCTAAGCCACTGTGGCCCGCCTTGATAGTACAATCTGAATAGAAGTTATGAACACAGATCAAATGTCTGGTCCCCGTCTTTGAGGTGGGGAACATTTTTAATACGTCATAAGGTAGTATGATGTAGCTGTAGATTTTTCAAAGATGTCCTTTATTCAATCGAGCAAGTTCCTTTCTTTTCTTTGCTGAGAATTTTTATCATTAATGGGTTTAAGTTTTGTAAAATGTTTCCTGCCTCTATAAAATGGTCCTATTATATTCACCTTTATTCTGTAAATGTGATGGAATATCTTAAATTTATCTTGCATTCCTGAGATTAAATCAGTTTATAATGATGTTTTATCTTTTCTATCTATTGATGGACTAAGTATGTTAAAATATGATTAGGATTTTTTCATTGCTTCTTAAGAAGGATAACTCCTATGAAACTTTCTCTTTTTTAATAACTTTGCCAGGTTTTATTAATAGGATTATGCTAGTTTCATAAAATGAATTGCTAAGTATCTTAACTTCCTGAATTTTCTGAAAGGTTTGATAAAGACAGTCTATTTCATTATTAAATACTTGTTAGAATTTACCAATGAAATCATCAGGTTCTAGTTTCCATGGTGTGAAATTTTTTATTGTGCATTCATTTTTTAATAGCTATGGCTTTATTCTTTTACATGTATTAGGGTAATTTTTGTGGTCTTTCAAGTAATCTGTCCATTTAGTTTATGCTGACAAATGTGTTAAATTGTTTATAAAATCTCCAATATCCTTTTTTTTCTTTATATGTATGGGCAGGCACTGGGAATCGAACCCAGGTCCCCAGCATGGCAAGTGAGAACTCTGCTGCTGAGTCACCATTGCCTGCCTTCCAATAGTCTTTTAATTTTTCATTTTCTGGTGGGGGGAGGTGCATGGTCTGGGTCCCATATCCTTTAATATTGGTACTAAGTTTTCAACTATCTCTTTCATTCTAGATTATTTGTGTTTTCTCTTGTTTTATTCTGAAAAGGGATTTATACATTTAATGAATTATTTTCAGAGAATCAATTTTTAATTTCACTGTTCTTTTCATTGTATATGTTTTCTGTTTCATAAATTTCTTTTCTTCCTAATTTCTACTTTGTTGGGGTTTATTTTATCATCTCTGCTCATTATTCAAAGTGAAAGTTTGGATAATTGATCTGATATTTTATATTTTTTCATATAAATGTTTAAAGCTAAACATCTTCTTCAGACACTGCTTTAATGTTATTTTTGATACTTTGTTTTCTATTACACAATTTGCAATAATTTCGTATTCCTTTGTTGACTTCTTTTATCCTTTGAGTTATTGAGAAGATTGTAATTAATTAAAATATATTTGGGGATTATATACATATGTTATGGTTAGCAATTTCTAATTAGATTTTATTATACACAGAAAATATGCTCCTTGTGATATTAATCTTTTTAATTTATTGAGACTTGTTTTATGGGTCAGTGTATGATTTATATTCCATGAATATTCCATATATACTTTAAAAGAATGTGCATTCTTCAGTTGTTGGATGTCATGTTCAGTAAATATCAATTAAGTAAAATTAATAATATTCACATATTCTATGTACTCATTGAATTATGGTCTACTTTTTCTTAAAAGATACTATGTTAAATATTCCTTTTAATTCTGATGATGCTTTTTAACATGTTTTTTATTTTGTTTAATATGAGAAATTATATCTATCACCTAGCTCTCTATATATTTATCTGTCTATTGGTAAAACAGATTCTTAAATCTCATCATTTTCCATCATTTGTATTGATTTTTATTTTGTATTTATTTCTGTATTTTTAAATTGTATCATTTACAGATGGCATATAGCTGACTTCCAACTTTTTAGAAGCAGTCTGGAAATCTATGGGTTTGAATTAATGAATTATTTACATTAAGGTAGTTATTGATGTATTTCATATGTTGATATTAGTATATTGGTATAAATCCACCATTTTTCTATTTATTTTTCCTCTCAATTTTCTTTTCTCCTTTTGTTATTTTTCCTTGGTTCCACTTTTTCTGATATCTTTTGAGTTCATCTAAAATTTTGTTAGTATTCCATCATTTCCTTCATTTTTAACTATACCACTTTTGATAATTTTGATGCTTTCTTTAAGGACTAAAACATACATTATTAACTTATCACAGTGTACTTTTACTTTCTAAATTTTTGACTTCTTATTTTGTGTTACACTTCATATATGATAGTGTAAGTATACATCCCTTTAATTTTGTCATATATTTTTACTTCTACATACCTTATAAGCCATATATTTTATTGAGATTTTATTCGGCTTGAAACAGTTACTTGTCTGTAAATGAAAACAATAAAAAAATAGTTTTATATTTACCCAAATAATTAGCTTGTACAATATAATCCATTCCTTCCTGTAGTTGCAAGTTTCCATCTGATATTCTGTGAAAGCATAAAAAAAAAACTTCCTCTGTTATATTCTACTTTGTAAGCCTGTTGGCAGCAAATGAATTCAGCTTTCTTACTAGGTGACATCTCAATTTTACATTCTTTCTTGAGTATTTTTACTGGATGAGTTTTTACTGGATATATTATTCTGGGTTGTTTCTTATTCTTTTCTAATTTTTTAAAGAATTTTAACAGTGTTATTACACTGTCTTCTATCAACCCTTTTTTTCTGATGTGGTCAGCCATTTTTGCATCATTATTTTCTTCTCTCTAAGAAACATTTCCTCAAGATTTTCTTTTTATCATTTTCCTTTATTTTGAATATTATTCATCTAAGTAAGGCTTCCTTTGCATTGCTTGCTTGAAATTTGTTGAACATCTTTTCTTTAAGTAGATGTTCTCACCAATTTGGAAAAGTTGTAACTATTATTTATTTATTTTTCTTCCTCCAATAATGTTTATGTTAAATAATTGTATTTCCATGGGTTAACAAGGCTCTGTCTGTTGTTTTTTCATTCACTATTCTTTTGATTCTTCATACTGGATAATTTCTATGGTGTTTCATTTCCAATACCCTTTCTTCTTCCATCTTCAATCTGATATTTAGTCCCATCAATGAATTTTTCACTTCAAGTATGTACTTTTTCAGTTCTAGAATTTTTTTGTGCTCCTTTTTCATAGTCTTTACATCACTACTGGCATTCTTCATTTACATAATCATAAAATGATCCTAAATATATTTTCTAATATGTCCTTAACATATTTATATGGGTACATTCTCTGCTAATTCCTATACCTGCTTTATCTTGGCACTTATGTATATTGAACACATTTATTTATGATTATATTTTACAAAATCCCTGTTTTTTCTTGCTTAGTTTTTTTATTTGTGCTGAAAATTGTGGATAATACAATATAAAGTACCTGGAATTATGTTGCCTGTCTTCAAAGAAAGTTAAATTTTGTTTGGAAATACACTTTGTTCTGATGGCTTGTTTTGACTTTGTGCAGGGTGGGTTTTGGGTTTTGGGTTTTGGTAGGCCAAATACAGAGTGTCCCTTATTCTAATATAAAGACCTTGCTCCAAAAAGGTAACATTAATGATGTCTCAGCTGGGTCCTTGGGTATTTGATAAGATATCTCCATACTTTCTCATCTGAAATCCTATATCTCAAAGTATTTTGCACAACTAGTATTTCTACTCTCTTCTGAACATAGAAAAATTACTGTCTGCTAGGTGTGAGGCACCTTATTTGTTTTCTTCTCTCTGGGAGCTCAGTTCCATGATGTGCATGCTAATGGCTAATAAAAGATGTTCAAAAATTATGCCTGGTTTTCAGTTGAAAGATTAGTTCAGTGCCAGACCTAGTCTGTCATTAGAAACAGAAACCTCATTTTGTGAATTTTGATGTGCACACCTAAAACAATGACAGCTAGATCATATTGGATGCTTGCTCAATAGTGCTTGTTAGGCACCTCTTAATTTAATAAATACTGAAATGTAAATATAAACTGTACTTCTTAAAATCCAGGTAATATAGTAATTTGTTTTAAAAAACTCAAGTTGGAAGATTCTCTATGTTTACAAATCACGGGAGAAAGCATAAATAAAAAAACAATCAATTTGTTAGTGGACTATGGTCAGAGCATATTTCTCTTATGTGGGCTGAAGCCAACAGAGTTTGGATGCATTCATTTGTTCATAAATTACTGCTTCCTGTGGAGACAGTGTCCTTTATGGGCAAGGTGCTACGTATGAATTTGAATATTTTTGCTAAAGTTTTGATAGCTATACTTTGGACAGGTGTCAACTTCTCTGGTTTAATATTTTTGCTGAATTTGAAATAAAAATACCATATTAATGAATGAGTTTTTCATGTTCACATTTTTCAACGTTACATATTACCTCCTAAAACCTGAGTCTATTGCCTTGAAACGTGTCTGCTGCAACTCTTTATGTGACCTGGTCCAAATTATTTCACTCATGGGGTTTTATATTCTAACCACTATATTTCAGAGATTAAAGTCCTTTCTATAAACATTCACTCAAAAGCCATTCTGTGGAAGACTCTGTACAAGACACAATTCAGACCAGGAGGGGTAACAGAAAGCATCAAAGCCCATGAGTTATGTCATTTTTTATATCAGTATTAATTTTTTAAGTCATCTGATTGGAATAAATGATGACCAATAATGCAAAAATCCGATGAGAAAAAACTCCTGATTGCACAAAACAATCAGCTCAACATGATCACACATGTACAATCCCAAGAGTTAGTGAGTGTGAGTCTATACCAATTATTATTTTTCCCTGAGTGTCTTCTTGTAGTAACTTTGTAATTATTTCTTCAGGGTATGCTGAAAAAGTACTTTAGGGATAAAAGCTCTAAAGTGCAAGGTGCATATAAATTGTCCTAAGCAACTCATCTCTTGGACCACTAATTGTCTCTGAGACAATCTTTCAAGTGCTTAAGTAGGAATTAAATTGCACTTTCTCTTTGAGTAAGCACTTAATTAAATTCATCAATTTACAAATATTTCTAGACCATCTTTTCAAAGGTAGTCACCCTATAAAGCTAATTTATCAACTAATTCAGGGAGAAATAGACACAGTCAAAGAGGAATCATATTCGTTGTAGCAAAAAATAGAGCTCTTACAAAAATTTATAAATTTCTCTTTAAATAACTGGGAAGAATAACTTTTGGGAGCAAATTTAGCTAGGTAGCAAGTCTATTTCCTAAGTGAATACTCAAAATAATTTTCACTGACACATCACTGGCTAGTAAAACCCATGATGGGGAAAACATGAGCTAGAATTTACATTCATGCGTAATCGTCAGCTAATGTGCCCTGCTTTGAGGTTTGTGAGACAAGGCAATGGAAGACAAGACCGGGAGAAGGTAGAAACTGTGAACGTATTCCAATGTTATATTGTTACCTAAGATATTTGCATTTTAACTGGACCTAAAGAGGACAAATTTACCTCCAGAAGAACTTTACAAAAAGTAATACTGTAGACACCATGACATGTGTAGAGTTGAACTTTCACTTTTACTTACTGCTTTTCATTTCTTTGAATGGGAGGACAAAGGAAATCCTTGAAGCTTTGAATTTTACCAAGTACTTACCCTTTTTACCCCATTCCCATAAATGACACCCTGGTTTTCTGTTCAATAATCACTATCATTATAAATGTAACAATATTTTTGCATCTTTCCATAATCAAGAATAAACATATATGACTAGATATTCCTGTAAATCAAATTTATTAGCATGAATAAATAAAATTTCATATTATTGAAGCAGTGAACTTTCATGTGAAGTTTTATTTCAGTTAGTATCTTTCAATAAGAATCTTAAACTTCTGAAAATTTCACTGACTTCTAATCACTGATAAACTTTAGATTAGACGCCAATACCATAAGAAAACCCTTGCTTGAAAGACTATCTCTTTTTTTTTTTCATGGCCAAGCACGGAAATCTCTGGCATAGCAGGCAAAATCTCTGCATGCTGAGCCACTGTGGCCCACCCTAAAAGACTCTCTTTTAATAATAATACCAATTATTATTAGGTACCCCACATAATTGAGGAGTATTTATACGAGTGATATTTGTTACAGAAATCAAAATATTTATTGCTATTAGACAACTGGTTCTACAACCTCTCCATACTTCAATATTAATTACTTGGCAATTGAGATAGAAATTAGAAAATATAAGAATCAGGTGGGAAATATTTTGCTAGTGCTTGCATAAATACGAAATAAGAAAGCAATCTTTCTAAAAAACAGAGTACATTTGGGCAGTAAATACTAAATAAGAAGCTATCAAATGTGACTCTCACAGTAATTAATCATAAACTCTGACATCCTGGCAGTGCAAGCTCTGAAAGCATTTGCTTATAGAAATAGAAATAATCTTCAGCTGAACTTCTATGAACTATTTCCTGATTATTCACTTAATTTCAGCAGAAAAAGCCCTTACTTGAATGCAGCAAATTTGGTTATAATAAAGATTTACCAAAAACATTTTACATTTGCTGATAATATTTATTTTATGCTTACTTAACAAATTAGTATATATATACACACATAGTGTGTCTTCATTTTACACTAAGACTCACTAGAAATGAAACACACATTTTTAATGTCATTATATACATGACAGAATAATCTCCTCTTCAGGGAAAAGGTATTACAGAAACTTCAGATCTTGGGGGTCTATTCTTTATTGACATATTAAGATGAAGTTTCCCAGATACTTTTACTCCTTAACATGTGAACTAGGCAAGAAACTCAACTAGAGGAGTCTTGGGAAGTGGGCCATGGATGACAAAAGAAGGCTGAACACAAGAGAAGGGAAGAAGTAGGCAGGTATTGCCCAAGAACAGCTTAACTTGTAATAATTTTAAGAAATAAAGTAAAAATATGTGGAAATTAGGAGATAATTTCAAACATTTGGAGTTTGCCTTATGTGCTATATCCACATATATATAATTTGCCTTATGTCTTACACCAGATACTTAATAGATGACCATTAATAATTGTTAAATATGACACATTAATCAAACACATAATAGTATATAGTGTCTAGCTGTATAGATTGCTTTTTTGAGAATAGAACAGATTTATGCCCACCTGCGACTGATGTGCAAAACTCTGATGTCACAGTCTAGTCAATTTAATTTTTTCTTTAATTTTTCTTTAATTTTTTCTGCCTGTTTCTGTTCTCTCCCTTTTATGGAGTGGCTCTTGCATAGTCAGGATTTGCCCCAAACATATTTTTTTAATGAATAATAAATTCAAAATTTCGTTACTATTCAACCTCGTGGCAAAATTGAATGAAGGGCAGTGCGATGGTGGCTCAGGAGGCAGAATCCTTGCCTGTCATGCCAGAGAACTGGGTTTGATTCCCGGTACCTGCACATGAAAAATAATTAAAAATTTGAACTGAAGCAGTTTCCCAAGCAATGCAAAGAAGTTATTATCTCCTTGTATTTTGTTCAGCTATTCAGGTGCAAGGGTTCTAGCATTACCTGTGGCCATAGTGAAATTAAGTATTCTTAACTTAAAGAGTATGAGCCCTTTTCAGTGAGTAAGCTTGAGAAATGCAGCAGAATCTTGCCCACCCCTTTAGTTCAAAATTCACATGGATATATAAAAGGCTCTGAGAATTCTTGCAAAAGAAATTCCATTTTATCTTTTTTGCAAAACCTGGTACTTTTCAGATTGAGTGTTGCACAATACTCCTTCCCCAAAGCCCCATTTTGTTTTCTGATATCTAGTATTTTTATTGAATGCAATTTTGCAAATACTAATCTGAAAACACAGGTGACAAGACACAGCATTTATTTGTGTTCCCATTTTTCCATTCTTAATTATAACCGTGCTACATTTGTTGTAGGCTTTTCTAAAGGTGAACTGAAATAGAAGCCGTGTAATTACTTTGTTAAAATGAATTATCTACATGCATGCCAAGAGGCACTATTATTATTTAAATATTATTTTTCTTCCTGAGCTGTGGAGCAATCCACAGATTGCTGCATCTTTGTAAAAGAAAGGGTAGGAAACAAGCAGTATAAATTCCAGTTTCCCTTTTGTTATTTTAAATACATTAGCTGAGAGCCTGTATGGCATTAAAATAGAAAATTTACTCATACTAAGGTGAATATTTTCCAAAATGATCCTCCCTCCTGGGAATCGAGGAAAGAGCAATTTAAATACACAAATCCTGAACAACTAATGATTTATTTCCTTCACAATAGTCAAAGTTGTAATTTTAAGCCTTGTAATTTTTTTTTATGTTTCAAAGTAACAGCTAGTGTGAGTTCTAATACGTTGCAATACTTGTGTATAAGATGAATATACACACACATGCTTCAAAGCAATAGTGAAGATAAAGTAAAAAATATGTATCTCAAGTTATGAGTGTCTAACTTCTTGCTTTGCTATTGCTGTTGAAAGGACTTTCCTGGTTTGCTTACCGTTTCTTAAAGTAATTTTTTGCCAAGATAGAAAATTCATTCCTACATCCACGTGGAATAACTTTGATTTTTCTTGCAAGCCTCCTATCTCTGAATGCATTGTTCCTGGAAGTTCTTGTCTTCTGAGAAAATCCCTTAACTAGGGATTTCAGATCCCAGTTAAAGATTACTTGTCTTTGATTTCTATTATCATTCTTGAGCACAATTAGACATTTTGTTCAAATTTTTATTATTATACTAATTATAATTTACTTAATTTTCTCTTCATATGTCTCTCTCATCACAAAGATATCAACCAGCCTTCCCAAGGCAAGCATTGATTTCAGTCATACTTACCTTTTCAGCAAAATAATTTGTATACACATGGAGTTCAATGCAGTTTGTCTATAAACACTTTCTTTTTATCATGACTAAGTCTTGTAATATCCTGTTAGCATCAAAAAGACAATATAGTGGCTCAGTTGCAGAATTCTCACCTGCCATGCTAGAGACCCAGGTTGGATTCCTGATGCCTGTCCATGCAAAAAAAAGACAGAATAGCTAACTTGTGCAGATTTTTAATTTAATTCCTACCAGTATAGAACTTGGAAATATTCATGTAGTGAATGGCATCACACTGAATTGTTAACTGCATCTTAGTGAACATCAAACCTGAAAATTCTATATTGTGCCCTGGTTCAATATTGTGCTAAAATTGAACTAATTTTTAAAGTTTTATATTTGACATACTACCTGTAAAACTGATGAATTCTGATGAGTTTAAAATTTGAAGCTTTTGCATTCTGGGAATATGGGGCCCACACTACAACCTGGGAAAAAATTTATTTGGCATGAGCAAATCATATTATTTGTTGATTCTTTAGATTGAAAACTACTCTTGAGTTCAGCTCCGTCTACTCATATGATCAATTCATTTCACTCATTTCTATTATATAAATGGCTCCCATAGGCATTTCAGTTTGTGATTCTTTATTTGACTTTTTTGCATCATTAATAAAATAATGTACAACATGACCAGGAATCCATATATGAAAAGGATATTCCCCCAAATCTTGGCACAGTGCTTTCTCATTTTATCATTCCATTAATTAGTATTATTTGACCTGATAATATCTGAAAGTATAATCCTTACATCACAAGTATAATTTTCTGAACTTATGTTAAGGATTTTTCCACTTTTCTTGATCAGTTATTTTTTTTAATAACTTCTGAATAATACAATGTAGAATATTGAAATATTTACCTATGTTGCTAGACGGCTTAGAGTCAAATTTTTGTTTACCAGTAACAGAAATTTGCCAAATTTTGTTATCCACTGTAAACTCCTTAAATTCTTTCTGGGATAAATGGAGAACATGGATGAATAATCAAACAAGTACTATGATCACAATTTCAAGAATGCTCTTTTTCCCTCTCCATGTCACTTCTGCTTTACTCATCCATGTTCTGCTCACAACCAACAGTAATTCATAAAGACTCTGTTCTTTCCAAGCTTGGGGACCATATATTTTATTTATTATGTAAGAATAATATAATCTACTATATCATATGGATATGGAAGTAAATCCAGTTATAGAGAGTTTCTTTCAAACCTCTGTAATTCTGGGCTGTCCAATGCAGAAAATGGGCAATGCATTCCTCAAAATTGGAACTTCTAAAGATTATTCCTTTAAATATTTCACATTCTGTGAGTGAGCACAAAAGTGTTTTCAAAATACATCAGCATTTTGTTCAAGACTAGTCCCAGGCTCTGCTGGTTTGAAAGGATGTATGTCTCCTAGAAAAGCCATGTTTTGATCTAAACCCCATTTCATAAAGGCAGAATAATCCCTATTCAATACTGTATGTTTGAAACTGTAATCAGATCATCTCCCTGGAGGTGTGATTTAATCAAGAGTGGTTGTTAAGCTGGATTAGGTGATGACATGTCTCCACAATTTGGGTGGGTCTTGATAAGTTTCTGGAGTCCTATAAAAGGAGGAAACATTTTGGAAAATGAGGAGATTCAGAGAAAGCAGAGCAGAATGACATAGTCATGAGAAGCAGAACCTTTGGAGATGATGAAGGAAAATGCCTCCTGGGGAACTTCATGAAACAGGAAGCCAGGAGAATAAGGTAGTAGATGATGGCATGTTTGCTGTGTGCCCTTCCAGATAAGAGAGGAACTCTGACCGTGTTCACCATATGCCTTTTCAGATGAGAGAGAAACTGTGAATGTATTCACAATGTGCCTTTTCACTTGAAAAAGAATCCCTGAACTTCATCAGCCTTCTTGAACCAAGGTATCTTTCCCTGGATGCCTTAGATTGGACATTTCTATAGACTTGTTTTAATTGGGACATTTTCTTGGCCTTATAATTGTAAACTACTAACTTATTAAATTCCCCCTTTTTAAAAGCCATTCTGTTTCTCATATATTTCACTCTGGCAGCTAGCAAACTAGAACACAAGCTAAATGAAGAAATGTTGGCTATAGTGGACTATAAATTACAGATGATGATTCAATCCATTTTTAGATAAACTTAAGCAATAATTCCCCTATTCTAAAGTTTGAGTCACAGTAGCCATTTTTTCTAGGACTCATCTGCACATTATTATGGCCAGATATTTGGGGCCGAGGCCTTCTGGTGACTACCAGCTTCTACATTCTTAGTCTATCTCTAGTAATAGCTGTGAATGAGGGTGAGTGAGTGAGGAATAGACAGAGAAAGGTGAGAAAGAGAGAGAGAAGATAACTTCTCATTCACCTTCTTTATTTTCACTCATCTAATCATCACTGCTGGTACCTAAGAAAATGGCCAGAGAAAATTCCACCTTGGTGACTGAATTTATTCTCTTTGTATTGAGGGATTGCCCAAAGCTTCAGCCCATCCTTTTTTTGCTGTTTCTGGTGATCTACTTGATCATTGTTGGGGGTAACCTTGGGCTACTGGTTTTGATCAGAATAGATTTATGCCTCCACACATCCATGTACTTCTTCCTTGCCAGTTTGCCCTGCCTGGACTTATGCTATTCCACTGATGTGACTCCCAAAATGTTGGTGAACTTCTTATCAGAGAAGAAAACCATTTCCTATGCTGCGTGCTTAGTCCAGTGTTATTTTTTCAATGCTGTGGTGATTAAGAATATTGTATGTTAGCTGTGATGGCCTGTAATAGATACATGACAATATGTAATGCTTTGCTTTACAGGAGCAAGATGTCCAAAGAGTGTGTATTTGGCTGATTGGTGGTCCACATGTCTATGGGTTTCTTAGTGGCCTGATGGAAACCATGTGGACATACCGCTTGACCTTCTGTGGTTCTAACATCACCAACCACTTCTATTATGCTGACCCACCTCTCATCCAACTCTCCTGTTCTGACACTTTCATTAAGGAAACCTCCATGTTTATGGTAGCAAGATTTAACCTCTCCAACTCCCTTCTCATCATCCTCATCTCCTACATCTTCATCCTCATAGTCTTCTTGAGGATGTGTTCTGCTGAAGGCAAGTGCAAAGCTTTTTCTACCTGTGGGTCTCACCTGGTGGCAGTGACTGCGTTTTATGGGACCCTGGTCTGCATGTATGTTAGATTTCCCACAGACAAGTCAGTGGAGCAATCCAAAATCATTGCTGTTTTCTATACCTTTGTAAGCTCTATGTTGAACCCCATCATTTATAGTCTGAAGAACAAGGATGTGAAACTTGTTTTTGGAAAATGACCATGGGAAATGCATTTTCAAAATTAAATCACATTGCATCTCACTTTATAAATCAGATTAAAGATCTATATTTGAGAACTGGATCTAAATTTAACATCATTTATAGTAAAGTCAAATTTAAATCCATAATAAAAAAAGAAAAAGGAAATAAAAAAATAAATCCATAATAAGCAACTATAACAAGTCACAAAAGACACAGGGACAGATGATTTATAGTTTTACAAGTGAGATATGAGTACGTGTGTGTATGTGTGTGGGTATGTATGTAAGTTTGGAGGATAATTGCTCTTTCTAGTTTTATATTATAAAATTTATAATTTTTATAGTAAAATATTCTGAAGCTCTAGAAGAATATAAAGTAAAAATTCAAAGATTTCCCTTTTCATTCCACAACGCTGCTTTCCCATTCTGCCTTCCTTATAGTTACCAAGATTACCAATTTCTTAAGTTCCCTTAAATTTTCTATATATCTACAAAAAAGTATGGTTATTGAAACATGTACACAAAAATATAAATATCATATTGGCAATCATGATTCTATTGAAGTTACTCTTCAAGGGCTTCTCTTTTATGGTTGATAAGAAAGTGACCACAACTGCTGACCAGACTTGCTTGTCACCTTTAGGATTGACGTCTTATAATAAGACTTCCTAGCCCCAGACTGCCACCCACATATTTCTCCCCACTTGTGAGAGCCATTCTAAATAAGACACCTTCCTTCTTCAGCCACAAAAGTAAATCACAATCAGAACTTCCAAAGAATATCAGTTTAGATTCTTAACATCTGAAGTAAGAAAAGGATGCTTTTTACAAATATGCATGGTGGAACCTCCGAAGAAATCACGACTTCTGTAGAATTTACCTATGACACTTCATACTCCTCAGCTTTGGGTTCCTTCATGCCTTCCCTCACCTTTGCCCTGTTCCTATTTTTCAAGATGGGCCAGATATTTGAAATTTGTACCACAGAACATACTGTTCCCACAGTTGTCATCTGCTATAATTAATCATTATCTTTAAATTTTAGAGTAAAATATGGTGAACCTTTTTTAAGACTTCTATAGTTAAAGGAAGCATAACATGTTTTAGATGTAACATTTCTGGTGAACTTGAATTTGCATAGCATTAGCAAAGTTGAGGAATTGTTCAACCACAATAAGCCAAGCATTATTTCTAGAGCCAAGAAATCTTCAAGAAGTACTACGATTGTACAGTTTTGTAAGGAAGTGAAAACATAAGGAGGAAATTCAATGCAATGCATTTAGTGCTGTACCATAAGAATATGAAAGTACTGGTATAATTTAGGAAAGAGGCAATGGATTGTGGCTATTCCTAGACAAGAACTTCATTCTTTGTACACCATCCACTCCCATTCCACCTATATCTCCTAGAACAATGTTTTATCAGACCATCAGGGTCTGAACAAACTAAGTGTTAAAACTGATTTGTTCCCCCATAGTAGATATTACTTTCATTTAAAAAGGAAAGCTGCAGTAATTTGTCACTTCCCCTCTTCAAAATATTTTCTTCAGTTTACTTCAAAGCAGCTTTCTTAGAGCTGATTTCTGCTCCATATCTCTCACAGGGTAATATTTCAATTGTTCATTCTATATTATTCCATTGAAGTATTTCTATATCTCTCTATTATTAGACTTTGTTATTCAAATATTTTTCATTTAAAAGTCAGATGTTCTACAAATTCTATCAAAACACATATCAATAACTACTTGTGTAAGATCTTACATTCAATTAATAGTTTATTTGATGTCTGTGTATACTCACACTTAATTATGTAAACCTAAGCCTTGTATTAGCCCAAATTTGATGAGCTCAGGGTGCACCCTTCTATCTTTAAAGCTGAGCACAGTCCTTGGCACCAACTAAAGGTTCAGGATGCATGAAACATGAAATAAGAAATGAATCACATTTTGAAAGTCAACACAATAGCACAATTTTGAACTATTTTAGAAAAATGTATTCAAATGAACAAAGACATGCCCTTGAGGAAATACATTAGTTAGTTATAAGCTGAGGTATTTTTCAGAAATATGTGACCTATCTTGATATAGATACTTTTGACTGACTATAGCAATATGCAATTAATTATGATACCCTCATACATGCAATTTCAAGACAAAAGAGGAGTTAAAACAAGTGATTTCATTAATTGACTCATTTGTTGGAATTTTACTATCAGCCTTAAACTTTTTTTTTTTGGGCATGGGCAGGCACTGGGAATCAAACCCGGGTCTCCAGCATGACAGGGAGAATTCTTCTTGCTGAGCCACTGTCACACCACCCCAGCTTTGAACTTTTGAAGTTGATTTTGCTGGATTTTATGTGAATTGAGTAAACTGAGTAATGTGATCATGGAAGAACGTAGGAGAAATAGGAAAAAAACTGATTTATATTTCCCTAGGGCACAATAATTATGATAGGATATTTTGTAATATTTTCCCCTACCTATATGAAAGATCAGCACTTACTGGTTATCTCTGTGAGGGAACTTTATAGCCAAATTATAAAGGCAATTGTATGAGCCTAATACCATTATTCATAAATCAGATACTTTGTTGCACTGGATGTCTGAAGAAGGTTTAGATGTGCACATATATGAAAAGACAAAGGGGTGAGAGAAAAATAATGTCTTCCAAAGTTCAAGAACTTTTAAATAAATGTTTGATTTAATTTTCCCAATGGCACTATGCACTCCATTTTATAATACAAATTTATTTATTTATTTATTTATTTATTTATTTATTTTAAATTTGCATATGGGCAGGAGGCACCAGGGATCGAACTCCAGACCTCCAGCATGGCAGGTCGTAGCTCTGCCTGCTGAGCCACGGCAGCCGCCCTATAATACAAATTTAAAGATAAATATATGGAGTCTCCCAGTTTAATCATTCATTTAAAACCATGTAGCCAAAAAGGCATTCATATTTATCCTCCTAAAAATTCATTTATATCTTAAGATAGGATATGCATTCCATCAGATTGGACTCATGAGAAAAATCATGTAATAAATACAATCATTTTCTGTTTTCCTAAAATGTTGACAAGGTATTTACAGCTGCATGCACATTGACTAATATAATTCAGTATGAGAAAACATCCTATTTTATAATGTATAGACAAATCCAATTTATTGGATTAAGTGAGCTCTGAAGTCAGAACCTGACTCTCTCATTTATCTGCTGAAGTAATAGTAAAAGGCATGAGGTATGGAATCAAAGTTACTGAGCAACTTAGTCAACCTCTTTCTACCTCAGATTCTTTCTCTGTAAAATGAATATATAATACTTTCTCATAGAGTTGCCATGTATCAGAAATGGTTTAAAACTTATAAAGCACTTAGCATCATAGCATTTGTTCAATAAATATTAAGTCCTGTTTATCATTAGCTAGACAGTTACTTCATGTATCTAAGACAAAATTTCCTGTCTTAACTTCTTGCATTTTTTTCTTTGATATACTGCTCACTCTTTGGAGAATATGCATTTATATGCTTTGTTATTTTATTAATGCCTGTGTTTCCATGATATTGTAAATGTCACAAGGTCAGAAACATTCTTTTGAAAGAAATTGTTTCTCTGTCACTTAGCAAGGTACATAGCAAGCACTTTTTGAAAAAATAGATTTAAAAAATTAGATATTATCAAGAATGTGCAGGTAGTTCAGTGGTAGAATTCTCACCTGCCATGTGGGAGACCTGGGTTCAATTCCTGGCCCATGCACTTCCCCAAAACAAGCAAACAAACAAACAAAAAACAAACAAGTAAGGCAAAAATTCAGCAAATGTTACTGCAATACTCACATGGAAAAAGAATGATATGTGACCCCACCATAAAGTATGCAAAAAAATTAGATATTATAATACTCTTCTTATAAAGTGATGGAAAAAAAGACATATATATATATATATATAATTTACAAATGGAATTTTAAATGTGTACAATTTCTTCATGTATAATCAGCCCATTTTTATTTGCTTAAAAAGAAGAATTCATCTGGATATGTTCAGAATAAATCAGATCAGAGAGAAGGAATTTAGCTGCCTGAGGTTGACCAGTATTCCAGATTTGCAGCTTGCTTTCTTTGTCTTCTTTCTAATAATTTGTATTTTCTGTTTTGTAGAAATCTTGGATTTAATCAGCTGGATCACACCCTCATATTGACTTTTCACTAATCTGCAAATCACGCAAATTCTGGTGAATTTTTTATTTGAGAAGGCTATTAGCTCATTTGTTGGAACAGTATAACATAATCATATTCCTGTTTAATCAATATTTTGTCCCTGGTGCAGTCTATGACAATCATGTCCACAGGTTCATCTGCTTTTCATTTTGTTACAAAATTGGGTCCAAATGGTTCCACATTTATATGGTCATTATTATTGTCATGGTCAGGTTAATGTGTCAACTTGGCCAAGTTGTGGTACCTGTTTGTCTGGTTGGGCAAGTGCTGGCCTGTCTGCTGTGATGAGGAGATTTCACAGAATTAAATCATGATCATGTCAGCTGCATCCACAGCTGATTCCACTTGTAATCAGCCAAAGGGGAGTGTCTTCTACAAAGAGTGATGCTTAATCTTATCATGGGAAGCCTTTTAAGGAGGATTCAGAAGACACAGGTTCTCTTCCTGCTTCGGCCACTTAGCCTCTCCTGTGGAGTTCATCCAGACCCTCCATCAGAATCATCAGCTTCACAGCCTGCCCTGCAGATTTTGGACTTTGTGTTCTCCTGGTCACATGAGACACTTTTATAAATATTAAAGATATGCTTCTGAAAGAGCATGTCACAGAGGACAAAAGGAACAGATTATCACCTACAAGATTGGCATTGGACAGTCAGCTTCCTGTGAACTTTTTTCCATCCATTTAAAATTGCATTTAACCTCCTTCCCATCTATTCTGTGCCATTTAGAAATCTCAAATATTCACAAATAGGCCACATACACACATATCGCATCACAACTCTATTGGAGGTAGGTGAAAGTAAATATTCACTGTAAAAAGTAAAAATAACAATTTAAGAATTGATCATATTTATTCTTTAAATTTTCTGCCTATATTCCAGCAGCAGAGGATTTTTTCACTGGCTCTTTGTTTAGTTATTATGAAGCTGGGGATTATGCACTCAAAATCCAGAAATAATAATCACCACTCCAGACTTAATGGGTCTGCTCTAAAATCTTACAATTTAGGCCCTTTTTCCTATAACAATTTTCTAAAAGTGACCATGACGTTGTTCTTTTGGTTCTGGCTTATTGTGTCTCACCAAGTGTCTCACATGTTCATTCACATCATTGCATGCCTCACAACTTTGTTCCTTTTTGTAGAAACACAGCCTTCATCATAAGTATATACCATCATTCACCAATCTACTTTTCCATCAGTGCATCCTTCATCCACCTACATTCATTGGGCATGATGTAGAGGGCCTGAAGTTCACAGTCCAACAACATTCTCAATTTTAAATAATTTCATTGTTCCCAAGAGAAAGAAAACCAATAAGCACACCCTCACCTAATAGAAAATCTAAACTTCTTCTTAACTCTTGTCCCTTCCCCCATTATTTCCCTCTGCTGTTGCTGTGGTAATGCTGATGGTTTCCTTTTGAACATAGTTCATAGCATGCAACAGCAGTTTTCCCCTAAAGCTTTAACTTTTGCATAAGATTAAAAAACATGTTTATATTACTGATCTGGTTAAATCAAAGTAAATCAATATATAAGGTAAAAATAATTTTTTCTACATTTTAAAGCTTTAACTTTTGTATAAAATAAAAGAAAATGTTTATTTTGTCCAAAATTTGTGCTGTCGAATTTAATCTGTCTAATAAATGAAGCTGGGTTAGATCATGAATTAAATACTTTATTTATAAACTTTATTTAATATAAAACCTGGAATAAAGAATGAAATCTTAATGTTTTATACAAGCTAATGTTTTATACTCTGCATTTCAGAATATTTGGGGCAAAAATAAAAAGTGTCTGCAAAGTCCCTTGAGAAACTAGAAAAAATAAAACTATTAAGAATTTCCCAGGTGGGCAAGCTTAACATTTTCTTAAGCAAGAAAAACTCTCAATTTAATAGACCGAGGCCTCAGTTTTAAGGCTTACCCTTATGAAATTATTTCTATAATAGTAAATGAAACCAGCTTAAATTTAGTGCCTATAAGCCATCTCCAGAAAATCTCTGCTGTTGCTCAACTGTGGTCTCTCTCTAAGCCAAACTCTGAACTTCCCCCCAACATGGGACATAGTTTCCAGGAGTACAAACATGGCACTGGCAGTGTGAAACATAATAGGCCCTGAAATTGCAGGATGTAACTGGCCCTAGCACCATGAGACATAAGCTCCAAGGATGAAGATGGCCCTAACATGGATAAACTGGCCAAAATGGGGAAAAGAAATAAAGTTTCAATGGCTAAGATATTTCAAATTGAGTTGAGAGATTATTCTGGAAGTTAGTCTTATGCAAGATTCAGCCAAATATTGTAAACTGCCACAATGCAGCAAGCCCCAACTGTGTTCCTAGAAACCCTAAAAATATCTGGTGCTGTATGTAATTTTACTTATTAAGTTTGTTTTTCAGAAATTTGAAAACTCCAAGTAATTGCAATGCCAGAGAAGCTTTGAAACCTGAAGATTCTAAACTCTCCAAAAATAACAACTAGTTTCATCATTCATCCCTTTGCCTTTGTCTAAAATCTTCTTTTACTCTTCTCCACCACTTTACATGCTATACTGCTCCCCATAATTGAGCCCTTATTATCCTCCTGTTAATTTTTCCTCTTAGCCCCCTGCCTCTTACAATGTCTGTCTAGATTTGTTCACAGGTCAATAGCAGCCATAACCAACCAGCAGAATTCTGCAAATATACTTCTACTATAGCTCCTGTTGCACAAAAACACCGCTATCTGTTCCAAGAGAAAATGCCCAAAAAGCAAGTTAAAAATGCCCCCAGTCAGCTTGGAGCAATTTCTTCCCCCTTAACTTCACCTGCACTCTGCAGGAAGTCACCAGCAAAAGAATGTGATGCCCCTACTCCTTCAAAGTTACTTCGAGTTAAGCTAAGGCACTCGCCAAAACCCAACACCAGCTTCATTCGATTTTGTTAAAAAGAAAAGGCAGAAATGTTAGGTCTTAGAAAAAGAATTCTAAGAGCAAAAGGGACTCTTGATGCAGAACTCCTTTCAGCCCCCCTATTCAGCATCCTTGGCAGGTCCAAGGATCCAGATATAAACCAGTTGCCATATTGGCTGGTGCTATATCCTCCAGATGGTGAATGAAAACACTCCAGATAACTGGAAATAGGTCATAATCTGTCTCTGCTCTTAACACCCTCCTGTACCAGTGTCTCACCCTGCCCAATACATAGAGTTGGACATCAAACTAGAATACCTTAGCAATCTATCATACCCTAAGTCAGCAAGCCCCCATCCAATCAAAGGTCAACACACCACCTAGTGGAAGCCCTCCCTTCCTGGCACCACTTTCCCTTCAAGACACAACTCCCAGAATGGAAAACGAGAGCCATTTTTCTTTCCTTTCACTGACTCTCACCTGTCTGCTTTCTCACTGCTCTTTATCTTTTCAATAAATCTGTTACGCTTTGACTCACTTTCTCATCTGGATTCCTTGACGACTCTGTGCCTAACAAGAACTATTCAAAAACATGCCCCTGATCACTCAAATTGGAAGTACTAAAGCCAGAATGTGAACTGAGCAGGTTGACTCCAAAGCTCTTGTTTCTAACAGTGCCCTCTAATGTTCATAGTAGTATATGCTCTGTACAAAACCTGAAAAAATGTGCTATGTTTAATATCTGTGAGGCACAAGAATACTGTAGCATTGGTTTGAAGGTGATATGAGTTATATATATATATATATATATATATATATATATATGTATATATATATATATATATATAATTGAAACAAAGGCATTTTAATTGAACAAACTGAACACAAGTTTTATAAAATATAAAAATCTTCCAACAAATCAGTTCTCACATGTACTTAAAGCAATTTTAAAAAGTCACACAAGCTTTTAAGATTACAGTGTTTAATGTTTATCGAGGTAAATTTCTACAGCTAGTAAGAGAACAGATGAGTTAGGCCTCAGACTGCATCCTAGGGAATGTATATTGGGCAATCCCAATTACACCACAAGCCAGATGACTTTATATATATATATATATATAAAACTTTAATCACAACTTGCCATTTAACACATACTATATAAATGCTACTCTTTTGTAATTTTAAGTAAGTTAATATGTGAGTTTTTCCAATGAGGAGAGCAACATCTCAGAAATTTCTAACTATTCATGAGTCAATTTCATGTTAAGGCTATTAGAGTTTTATTGAAACCTGTTTCAGAATGCTCCCCACTCTAGGTTACATAGTTTTTGCATTTGCCAAAGCACAGTCTCCTGCACTTAAGAAATATGCACTTCATTGTATACATTTTATCTCAAAAACAAACAAATGAAGCTACAAAGTGAAGGGAGACTGACAGAAGAATAAAGATAGCAACATCACTACTATTCTTAGAATTAGACCCAGCTTTAGCCTGACATTGTATAAATCACAAACTCAAACTTTGTTGCAGACATTCAGATTCAAAGAATAGTCTTCCATAGGATGTCCTTAATGAAGACAGGTGAGCTCCAGATGGAAAATATACCTACACATTTTAGTTAATATCAGTTTTACCAATTCTTTTTTGCTGCAGCCACAGAAGTCAGGTTTGACTGTACTAATTAAAAAAGCAGTGTTTTGGCTGATGGCTTGGGTCTCCCAAATGAATGTGCAGCCAATAGATAAGGCAGAAAAAATAGAAAACAACCCAGAATGATTGAAGGGTGAATAGTTCAAACCACAGGATTGCTGTTCATTTGTAGAATCAGTTCAGGTTTTAAGCCATCACTGCATTCAGTTTGATGTGTAAATATTGTAACTACTCAGTTAAGATGACCCAAGGCAAGCATCCCTGCCTCCTCCTTTATGAACCAAGGAATCTCCTTCCTCTACTTTCAAAGTATAAACCAGAACTGGGTGACCCATAAGGGAATATTTCCTTCATTTCTAAACTCCATGCAGTGGGACTTTCCCTCCAAAAGAATGCAATCAGGGTGTTAAAGGCTGGGCAGTTTTTAAATTCTGGGTGACCACCAAAGACAAAGTTTCATACATTTCACAAACCAATATTGAAAAACTTAAAGAGTCACCCATACCCCCCACCTGGAAGTTTCTATTCCGGTGGATCTGGAGGTGTATGCAAACAACAAAGTAGCCCATCCTTATTCCTCAGGATGCTCTAGTTGGGAATGAGTTTTGTCAACCCTATTCAAACAGAACAAGCATACTTGGGAAAACATTTAATATCATTTTCTTTTGCTCACTTCATATCCTGTGCTTATTATAATTAGAGAAAAGGAAGTTCTTTATCCTGTACATTATCTTTTGTGTCAGTTATGCCCATACAGTACATTTTCAAATACATTCAGAAGCAGAAGAAGAGAAGAAGGGGGAATAAATTAGAAGGAATGAGGGAAGGAAAAAAAAGTGGAGAGGAGGAACACCAAAATAAAACAAAAAAAAAGATGGAAATATATGACAAATGTTAGAGAACTGCTTTGAATGCCGTTGGTTTCCAATGTCTATTTGAGATCCAACTTACTAAGAATGAAGTTCACTATACAAAGAATGAGTGAAAATGCTGGGAAGAGAGAAAAGGAATTTAAGAAGAAGATCAATGCACCAAAAATAGTATTTAAATTTTTTTAACATTATGCCAAAATCCAAAATAAATAAATAAATAAATAAATAAATAAAGTTCTCCTCGCCCATCTCAGGTGCCTCTATTTCATGCTGTTGCTGGCTGTTTACTTGGTCACAGTGTCAGGGAAACTTGGAATGATTGTATTAATACAAGTCAGTGCCCAGCTCCACACCTCTGTGTACTTTTTCCTGAGTCACTTATCTTTGGGGGTCTCTGCTTCTCTTCCAATGTGACTTCAAAGATGCTAGAGATTTTCTCATCAGACAGGAAAACCATTTCCTATCCTGCTTGTCTGGTGTAGTGTTACCTTTTTATTGCCTTGGTCCATGTTGAGTTCTATATCTTGACTGTGATGGCATGATGATAAAATGAGAAATATGATACAACAAGGAGGACTCAAAGCTATGTTTTTATTTTTAACTTTAATTCTTTTAAAAATTCTAAACATGTAAATCAAAACTTTTATTACAATAGTTGATGTGTGGGAGTAGTCATTTGGGTTGTTCACCAGATACTTTTTATTTCCCTGCCTTGTAGGCCCATGATAGAATTAAATTTCTGGCTCCCTTGGTGTTATGTGGGACATGTGGTTATTTCTGGATAATGAGTTGGATTAGAATTCACATGTGTTTTTTGCAGTTGAGCATTTAATTGTGATGAGAGACACCTCAAGTGGTCTTTAAAAAATGCATCATGGGTTATTCTTGTGCATTATATAGATATCCCTTTTCAATTTATGGTGTATTAGAGTAGCTAAAAGGAAGTACTTGAAACTGTAGAGCTGTGTTTCAAGAGCCTTGTTTCTTGAAGATATAACGTTTACAATGTGACTGTGTGAATGTGTAAACCTTGTGTCTGATGCTCCTTTCATCTAGAGTATAGACATATGAGTAAAAGAAATATGTAAAAAATAAGTAATGAGAGTAACGAAGGTTAAAATAAATTGAGTAGATTGACGTACCAGTGGTCAATGAGAGGGAGGGCCATGGTATGCTTGAGATTTTTCTTTTTCCTCCTTTATTTCTTTTGCTGGAGTGATGCAAATGTTCAAAAAATGACCATGATGATGAATACACAGTTATGTGATGATATGTGAGTCATTGATTGCACACCATGTATGGAATGTTTGTATGTTAAGTTTTCACAATAAAAATATTTTTAAATGTGTCATGGTAACCAGCAATATTTAAGATGGTGCTTGCTAAAGCATTATGGAGTCTTGATAAGGAGGTATGGAACAGAACCTTAAGCCAACTCACATTGGACAGGTAGAGTGGATTAGAAATAAATCTTTGATTTTATAAACTACTACAATATATGTAGTTGGCTGTTTCCACATAATGAGTTAACCTCTTCTGCCTGACACTATATCAATTTACACATAATTCAAACATCACAAAATGAAAACCCCAACCCTTAAAAAATCAAATTTGAGATTTTATTGTGTTTAGAATTTTTCTATTTTTACCTACATTGTGTAGAACTACTTTTATAATTATTGTTTGTCTAAAATACTATGAATTCTCAGCTTTTACAGTAATTTTCTTTTCATAGGGTTAAAAACTATCTATAGTTTTCCTTTTACTTTCTTTTTTTTTTTTTAATGGGCAGTCTATGGGAATCGAACCTGGGTTTCCAGCATAGTAGGCAAGAACTCTGCCACTAAGTTACTGTTTCCCATTCTTTCCTTTTTCTTAATCTATTTTTCCCCAAACTCTTGAAGAGAACTATTAAGCTAATCTTAGTAAGGTAAAGTCTGACAGTGTATTATTTACACATTTCCCTCTGGAGAACTTCTACCAAATTATTTTCCAAATTGGGTTGATCCCTAGGTTTGTTGAAGAGCTGGTGTTTAAATACAATGATTGCTATCATCTATTTAAAACTTTTCATTTTTAGCATGTTTTGATTACCAGTCAATGTGTTTTAAAACAGAGATTCAGTAGAAAACAAAACGAAAGCATTCTATATTACCATGAAGAGTTGGTGATCAAATAGTGGGACATCAAAGCAAAGCCATGATAAAATAATTTCAGGTATGGTGAGTGTTATGGAGAAGGTGCAATGGGACAACAATGGAAGAAAATGACCCAGCAGGATCAGAAGTGAGTGGTGTGATAATATGTCAGTTTCAATGGATGGGAAAGAATTGATGTCATTAGAGTCAAAGCCTAAATGAGAAGGCAAACATAAGCAGATCTTGGAGAATTTTAGCCAACAAAAGAGTATCAAATATAAAGCATCAGGAATGAAATCTGGTGTATTGGAATAGTAGAAAGAAAGGCAATATGTCTGAGCCTAACAAATGGGAGAAAAAAATAGGTTTTGTGGCCAGAAATGTGCTCCCTTTGTTTATCAGATGATGTTGCAGGTTGAAAAATTGATGAAGCAAACAGATTGTAACACTTTTACTTTCATATCCATATTTTAATTGCTGCTACCTGATATGTGGTCAATGTTCCTTCAGGTTACACAGAATGAGACCATCAGTAATTTGCTTGTCAAGTTTTCTATGCCATTATTATTTAGCCAAGAGAAAATTATGCAACAATTAGTATACATTCTACTGTCCAATTCTTGGTTCCTTCTATGCTTCCCTCTACATTTAAGATATACCTGAGGCATCATCCCCTCCAGCAAGTCTCCACTATTACATTCAGGCACTTTTCATGGTTGCCCTATCATGGTCCACCCACAGATTTATAAATCTATTATTGCATGCATAAGCATGGTACTGTCATTATCTATACCTGCATCTATTTCTTCCACTATTAAGGAATTTCTTGAAGAAAAAGGCTATGCCCTTATGTTCTCTTATCTTTATCAACATAGCATAGTATGTGATAAACAGATGATGCTACACTCAGATTCATTGATGAAGAATTTGTCAACCTGTTTATTTTTCTATTTCTTCCACTTGCTATGGCCAATTACACAGTTGTCTCTAATACTCCCTTCTCCCATCCTAACATGTAACTGAGGCAGAACAATAGATGATCACTTTGCTTTAGCAAAACCATGTTCAAACTCTTTATCATATTCCATAGGTCAGATAAATGGTCTGTCACAAACTCATTGAGGGGAGCCCTTTCTCATCAGAAATCTGACGAAATGATTTTATTGATGTTAGACATGAATGATCCCAAACTGCATGTCCTTTTACAACAGATAAGAGTGTATGTTGAATTATATTAAAATAATTTCTAGAAACTGATCCTTAGCAATAAACATTTGTAGCAATTCATCTTCCTGGAGATCCATTTATAATCATAATTTATATTTGGAGAAACAACTTGAAAATTGTATCACTCCCATAAATATCATTTCATTTTCATTTTCATGTCAAATGTTATATTTGAAGATGATCAAATGCTGTGAAATTAGGAAATTTGCCAGAAACAACTAGGGAGCCTGGGAAAGTGGAAAAGAAAAGGCTGTGATGGGGAAGTTCCTTACAGCCTCAGTGGACATCTCCAGCCCTGACGTACCCTCTGCCTTTTCTATTGTATGCAAATATTTCAATATGTTTCCATTGCACAGCCTAGGGTAGATGTTTGGTTTAAAGGAAAGTCCTGACCATACCCTGAAACTCAAATTAGGAACAACCACCCCAGCTACTTGTCAAAAGGTTGCTTGATAGATGCTTTTTGTTTAGTCTTGGGATCCCCTCCACCGCCACATGCTGCACAAACTTGTCCTTTTTCTATAAGGTAAAGTGGGGGGAGGTTTTAGGTTCATATCTTAAGGTTCGATATCTCTGGTCCCATAGGGAATTGAAAAAAAGCACAAGGAGCCTTGGGTAGAGTGGTTTTTTTTAATTAGTCCCTTCACTGTGCTCTGCTCTCTTTCTTTCTCCCATGAGGCTTGCAGAGCCATAGTTTCTTATATACTAAATTACACAAAAGGGGCATTTTTTAAACAAGTGACTTTTCTTGGGATACATGATTACATAAATGCATATTACATTAAGTGACATCATTTGTGGGATACATGATTAGATACATGCACATTACATCATTGGTTACACAAGCTATGTTGTTTCATGCTCCCCTGGAAAATATGAAGGTTATCTTAGCAGGCTGTTTACAGTGAGTAAGGTTTCTGGCTCCCACACTCTACCCCTTAAATGGCCTGCATTCTAGGGGATACCTTATTTCACAGGGCTGCTTCTTGGGTCCATAGACCACAGCAATAATAAAATGAACAATAAAATGTTAAAATCCTAAGGTTATATTACCCAATGCCAAGTCTCTGTCATGGAGTTTTGCTAAGAATGTAAAGGATCCAGTGAGAAGGAGTGAATGGCTTATATTTTCTTGTTTATTTTATGCAAGGTACCTGTAACAGAATCCTGCTTTTATATGTGATACTGCACAAGTTTCCTTTCATGCAGCTGTTAAGAGATTTAAAGCCATTTTATTTTGCAAATTAATCCTTTTTATCTGGGTAGTTTTATTCATTTTCACATATAGGCAGCCATCCCACAACCTTTTGGTGACTGCAGATACCATGGTCTCATCACAAAAAGACTAGGAGTCCAGGTTGCCACCTGCCAAGAAACTCCTTACATTGCTTAATGCACCACAGTACTTTTTAAAAAAAATCCATATGTTTAGACATAAGCCTCCCCAACCATCTTGGATGGCATATCCATAAAAGTGTGTGTGTGTGGGGGGGGTGTTGTCCATGTCCTAGATGGGCAAAGCATTAACTGCTCGCCATGCTTTTTTCCAAAATAGAGAATTGCAATGATTTTATTCTAACCATGTCCAGTTCTGTACAGTAGCTAGTGCTTTCTGCCAAGGGAGCCTTTTAGTTGCTTTTGCTCAGGCCATATTAGCACAATTAGGATGCAAGACATAAGCTTCTTGAAGCAAAGAAATTTCCCCATTATTAGGAAGGGACATGTTGTACAGGAGTTGGCCACTTTTTAACCCAAGTTTGCACCTGCAAACCTCCGGTTATCCCATCACCCAGGAAGGGGCTTCAGTTAATATTTCCATGGCCATGTTCATTTATCCATTGTCTTTGGTTGCAAAACACAGGGGCTGGTAATAGTAACTCTTTTCTCCATACATTTTTTTTAACACATTACTTCTTTTCACTGACATGTGCAAAGACAAGGCTCATTTCCTTACTATTAAACCTAAAGGGGAGTAGTCTGTGAATCCCACCCACCCCCCAGACATTTACTGGGACCAGGGCAGCTCCAATCCCAGAAGATAAGGCACTCCCTTTCTGCTCCTGACACTTTGGGGTCAATAGAAAAGCCCTGAATATGGGCTGTAGCAGAAGTTCATAAATTCCTTTAGGAAGTATGAATAACAATTTATGGGGGTTGTTCTATTCTCACCAACTGTACAAAGATTCATGACACCTGTTAAAACATTCTCAGTGAATTGTCTGTTGTCAATTCATCCTCTTCTCATTGAGATAGTGATAGTTGGATAGTTGAAAAGATGCTCAATATAATGTTTCAGTTGGAAAATGATTAGTATAGCCTTTGGTAGCTAAAAAAAATGGTCATTATAATCTCTCCACTCAAGCAGCTTTCACTCATCAAAAGTCTAAAGCCTTTCCTGGAAAATCTTGCTGTTGATCTAATTCCAAAAGTTTACACTCTCTTCCTAATTTTGTGTTTGAAATTATTTCTTAAAATTGGGTCCAAATTTGAGCCTAGAAAAGTCTTACTTCAAAATGTAATTGACAGAAAGGTACTTTACAAATAGTATTTGATCTACACATATACACACACCAACACAAGATGAGAATCACTGCCCACACTTTTCAGCTGAATGACTAGATGCAGACCACAACTTTATTTGCAGGACAAGGGTTTGAGATGCCTGCAGGGTCAGCAAATAAAGGAGGACCAAGTCCTTACATGCAAGAGCTTTACTTCAATGTCAGAACCTGCACTCTGGTTAAGGACACAGCTGATAGATCCCCCGAACTGGGAAAACAGGAAGTTTAACCTACAGGATAACATGACATACTCACCAAGCAGGAATGAAGCAGGCAAACATTACTCATTTTTAATACATTCTGCAACAAATACTCAGCTTTTTTTTCTTTCTTGTTTTCTGCTGTTCTCTTGTTCCTTGTCCTTTCTTTATCTCCTTGGCTATAAAAGCCAACACACTTTTTCTCTTTTAGAACCAGTCTTGGAATAATGTCCTCCAGTTTCCTGTATGTGCAGCTACAATAAAAGCAACCTCCTCAGCAATGACACTCATGTCTCTGTTAGGGCCTGATAGGGTGGATCCAACTGTTGAAAGCTCTGACTGGTGTGGTAGGAAAAGGAATAGTTTTGAAGTCATTGAGACCTGGGTTTTAATCTGTTTTATTGTTTTATTCTTTGGCTGAATGGTCTTAGAGAAGTCACATATCAGCATCTAGTCATTCAGCTGAAAAGTGTAGGCAATGATTCTCATCTTGTGTTGGTGTGTGTATATGTGTAGATCAAATACTATTTGCAAAGTACCTTTCTGTCAATTACATTTTGAAGTAAGACTTTTCTAGGCTCAAATTTGGACCCAATTTTAAGAAATAATTTCAAACACAGGAGACAAGTTTAAAAATAATTCTATAGTCTTCAGTCATTTATTTCTTTAACATGTACTTACTGATTGTTCAGTTGTCACTGATATGTTATCGTTCTCTTCTTCCTATGACCTATCATAGCTTTGTGTGTTTTACTTCTGGACATTAATTATTTATGCCTAGAATTATTTATTACCTTTTTAGGTATTCCATCAGTGCTCAATCTCTTTTAGATGAAAGATATATTTTATACATATACATATAATGCAGGTTAAACAGCATTGAGCTTTGGCCTTTGCATATATTCTGTGTGAATTGTTAAATAACAAACAATGTAGGAAATATGTTAGTGATAACAAAGTGATGAGAAGAACAAAGTGAATTCAGTTTTGTGAGAATTTAAGAGTGTTCCCAGAATACTTAGTTTTGGTCCTTAGTATTGTCTAAAAGTACAACTTTAGTCTCCATAGCAGACACTTGGTTTGAACTCCAGTGAATTATAAAATGTAGTTATTTTCCCTAATACCCTTATTCAAGGGAATATAGTCCTACCAATTAGTGTCTCCACCTCTCAGGGCCTTCTGCACTGGGATTCCATTTCTAATTGCTTCTTCTTGACACCTTTGGGGAAACTCCTGATATAACTTCTGAGATTAAAAAAAATGTGGATATAAATCCTCCAACAGTAGCTAGAATTTGACATTTGTGGTCATGCAGAAAGCACTCTTCTTTTTACAGGTAGGAGGAGAAATGGGTATGTATTTTTGCTTCCAATACCTGGTAATTTATATATGCTCTTCATTAAACCTTGTACCTATTAGGTAGGTATTGGTATAGTACCTTGTTGGAATAGGTAGTTTTGGGGGAAATTTTCTCAGACAGCTCATTTTTCATGAAATAAAATCCATAGGGGCTTATTCAGTTCAGGCTTTCATTTTTATGATATAATCATAAAGCCCCCATGCCATGGATCCCAAGCAGATGTTTTTTCACTGTATTAGTTTCCCATTATTCTTTTTGTGTTTCAGATTTCCCTAATCTCTTGGTGACTAATGTCACCATGCCCCATAAGAAAGGGACACATTACTAAAGGGCCATATAGTGTCACTAATCATTTTCAAAATTTTCTGGCTGCTAAGAAGTAAATAAGTGCTCAAACAGGCATTTCCTGGTAGATCATTAATCTTAAGAGAAAGTAGTCTCTTAGCTTGAGTATGTGAAAGTAAAGAGTTTGGAAGAAAAATTTCTGAGGCCCTTTTTGTTCTCTTATTTTGTGACATTGTGATTTGTGTTCCAATACTTGGTATCTTTCCCAATACCCTGTAACTGCCTAGGACCAGGGTTTTAACAAATGATTCATGTGCTCCTGGGGATTCTTTTTTTATCTTTGTGATATTTTTGTTTTGTTTTGTTTTGTTTTTGCTTTTCCAACCATGGCCCTTGAAATATAAGTCAGTCCAGATCATACTTAAAGAACTAAATTGTGCCAAGGATCTTATAACAATCCATCAAGGAAGGATTTTTGCCCCATCTTGTCAAACTACACATCTTCTGGCAGAATCATTCATAATTATTAAAGTTGCTGACTCTATGTGATTTTATCTGGGGCCATTTCTTTTTCTTTTCTTTTCCTTTTTTAATGGAAGAAGGAAGGAATTTATTTGGAACACAGTCAGGCATCTGTATACTTTGTACTCAGAACACACAAATGATTACTTTATAATATGCCTAAAAATCTCTCAGTGCAATTCAGCACTACTTCAAAGGTCAGAAAAGCCCCAAGTTTGAAATATAATCAGCTTTGATATTTAAAACTCAAATTTTCTGCAATATTATTTCCAAGTGCTAAATAATACCAGAAATATGTTAGTTTAGAAAATTAAATTATGGCTTCAGAAAAATTACTTCAGAGCTCTCTTTATTTAAATGATACTTTCTTATTTAAAGGTCTCACAAATATTATCTCTTTCATGAGTTCTTTTTAGGTTATTCTTTACATGCTTTTAAATACTTCCAAAAATTATTTTTATTCCTTTATTACTACTGTCTTATATTATGCCCTAGAACATGTTATTCTAACTAAAATATAAATGTTGGAAGCTAAGGATTAGGTTTTTCTTATTTATGATAGCATTTGCTAACAGTATATACAAATTCAAATTCTTTGGGGGCATTTCTTAACTCCCAGGAGCAGTTTGTCATGTTGGTTTTATTTGTATATTGGCACTCTCTGTTTTCACATAGTTCTGCAATTCTAGAATTAAAATATTATTAGTGATCATGGTTTCCATGAAAAACTGCATGGACCAATGAGACATCATTATGGAGTGAGGACTTGTGGCCTGAGCAAGGCTGAAAGTTCCTTCAAAACTAAGTTAGTATCAGAATCCAAGTTTTGTTCTGGAGAAAATTGTTCATGGACTGAGAGTGACAAGAAAAGCTTCTCAGCTTCCTTCTCACCAACTGGAACATGATTCCTATGCAGTATTCTACATTCTTGACCTGAATTTCTTCCTATACTTAACAGTTAGACTGCTGATACTTTGGTCTTTCCTTTGGAAATCTCCTCAGGAATCGCCACCTTTTAACTTTGATAGGAGCTGAGTCTCTACAACCTGTATATTTCAAAAAGATCTCTATTTTCAGCTGGGGTTTTTATTCATTTCTTTCTTACAGTTGTCCACAGTGCCAGTCACTTGTGCAGAAAAGGGGGGCCGTAATATTAGGTAAATTGAATTTTAAAAATATCTGTCAACAGTTACTTTTCCACAAGCAATCCATTCAACTGAAAAGAAGCAATGAACTTTCCTGGGAAAGTAGCACATTACAGAGGAAAAGTGCTGGACAGGAAACTAGAATGTTTGATTCCTTTCCTGATTCTTGTAATTTGAGCTGTGAGATCAGGCCACAATGTTAAACTTTCTGAACCTGTTATCCACCTAACTGAACCTATTTACTCTATCTTGTCTACCTTCTTAATTCTAACATTCAGCACCATGTCTGGGACATGAAAGGGGGCCAATAATTACTTATTATAAGCATACATGTATAAATGAATGAATGCTTACAATATTTTTCAGCGTTAAATTGCTTTCTGAACTATATAATTTCATGGTAATAATAGTTGCACAATTGTAGAAATCCTCTGTAAAACTTCATATCCAAAACAATGAGATTCGAACTCAGAAATTCCTTAACCATAAAATGGAATAATGCAGTACCTGTTTCATAGCATGGTTGTTGGAATTAAATGAGATAATACATGTGAAACATTTTAGTGTGGTGCCTGCAAGATAAGAACTAATTAAATGTTAAGATTATTTCTATTATAACTGAAGAGCAAATTAGCCAGGTCTACTAGTTAAACTGATATTCATAAAGAATGAAGTGATACATTGGTTTCCTGAGTCTGGTTAGATGGTGTGGAAATTTTTTATCTCCTTTGACATATTTATTCAGATTTTTAAAATTTACTAAGGAATGGTAATTTTTACAATTTCACTTTGTAATTTTCTTAGTTTCCAACTTAATTATGTGGTGTGATGAGCTAATGTAGTCTGAAGCTAGCCATTTTTTAAATCTGTTTAAACTTGTTCATGATAATATTTGTAATTTTTCATGTAGTCTTAAGAAAAATTCAAATTCTCTCATTTGTGGATCCTGATCTTTTTATTTCCATGAAATATATAGCTAGCTAACTGATAATCCAACTCTTCTATATCTTTAATACTTTTTTTATTTAACAGATTGCTAATAAATATTTGAGAAAGATATGTTGAGAACTTCCAATCTAGTGGTCTATTTCTCAATCATATTCTATATTTAAAGGTTTTGTGTTTTTTGTAACTTTTTTCGTGTTTTTTTTTTGGAGGGTGAGGTGTTAGTATATAAAAATTTAAAATCTGCATATCTGTTGTTCTGATTTGCTAGCAACTGGAATGTGACACACCAGAGACAGATTGACTTTTAATAAAAGGGGATTTATTTCATTAGTTCTTCAGAGGAAAGGCAGCTAACTTTCAGCTGAGGTTCTTTCTTATGTGGAAAGGCACAGAGTGATCTCTGCTGGCCTTCTCTCCAGGCCTCTGGGTTCCAACAACTCTCCCCAGGGTGATTCCTTTCTGCATCTCCAAAGGCCTGGGCTGAGCTGTGAATGCTGAGATGAGGTATGCTGAGCTGCTTGGGCTGTTCTACATTGCACTCTCTCATTTAAGCACCAGCCAATTAAGTCAAACGTCATTCATTGCAGCAGGCATGCCTCCTAGCCAACTGCAGATGTAATGAGCAACAGATGAGGTTCAGGTACCATTGGCTCATGTGCACAGCAACAGAACTAGACATATTCACCTGGCCAAGTTGACACCTGAACCTAACTACCACATCTGCTCAATGGACTAAATATTTTATTATTATATGCTGACGTTTTCTGTTCCAAATAATGCTTTTGGTATAAAAGTCTTTTTCTTTTTTTCTCGTATTGACATTTCCAAGAAAGCTTTATTTTGATTAGTGCTGTGGATTATATACTTTTTCATCATTTTTCCATGTCTTTTTGTTTCAGGGATATCTTTTTAAAATATCTTATCTGAATTTTGATTTTATGTTCATTCTGAAAAGCTGAGTTCTATCCATTTACTCAATTATTGATATATTTGGAATTGTTTCTACTATATAACTTGCCTTTTATGAAGATTGATTTTTGTTTAATGATGTCTCTACTGATTATTAGTTTTATGCTGCTACTATTCTTCAATTTGCTTCTCTTGGAATTTTACCATGCATATTTAACTTAAAATATCTAAAACTAATATCTTAATACTCCTGATGAAAAATATTTGAAATTTAGAAGACTTTAACTCTGATGATTTAATTCTGTAATTACTATTTTACTTTGGAATACGTCAGCTTCATATTTTTTAAACACACTTTTTACATCATCCTCATCACTATCATCATCATTGTCATAACTATTATTTAGTCAGATGTTCATTTGGATTTATAAATAAACTTACAACTTAATTTGTATACTTTTCCTTCTTTCATCTCAGGCCATGTATTTGATTTTATATTCCTTCATCCTGAGGTATATCATTTAGATATATTTTTTAATTTTGATAATTATTTTTTTGCAATATTTTTATTTCATGCTATTCAATTTTTAGGGCAGTGTTCCATGAACATTTGTTGAATGAATGAATGTTCTTGCTAAAGTAATAGTTTTCTATTAGATTATATTTCATCTGCATATCTAAATACATCTTTATTGATATATAAATACATGCACACACAGACATAGTGCACACTTAACTTTTTTGGAAGAGGTATCAAAGCAGAGCAGAGCATTGAGTGTCCTGTGTATATTAATAGGGAAGAAGTATGGATTGAGAACCTGAAAATGATTTTTGCGTCATCTAGGGTGAATAAGTTATTTCAGTTTACCCTAATGACTAACTAGAATTGACATCATGAGGAAATAGAAAGCTTGTGGATTTAAAGGGATTGCATTACTCAAGAATATCAAGGAAGATGTTCTTCTAGGTGGGAATTTTAAAAAATAGGTCAGGCAGCAGGCATGAATTAAGGTAAGGTGAAATTGGGAATAAAAAGACCAACTTAAACATAAGCTTAGACCTCAAAAATAACTGTAAATAGTTCATCCATATGCTAGGTATTGAAGAAGGACCATAAATTTACCCACTCAAGACTATCTACAAATTGACTAAATTGGGGTGTGGAAATGGAAGAGAATGGTACATGCGATCAACTTTCAATTATCAACCAAAATAATTAGTTAACCCGAGTATCCAAACAATCAAGTTATAAAACAAACTGCACACACTACCACCTCCAATCACAACAGAAAATACAGTAATAAAGCTTCTTGTTGGGTTCCATACAATGAGATGGACTTGTTGAGATACCCGGTAGGACAGTAGATCACTGAACTGAGAAATGTGAGGTGAGGGTCTGTTGTCAGTTAGGTACTCACCCTTAGATAAATCACTTCCCACTTTGGGGAAATGAGGAAATTTATCTAGGCCTTCCTTAACACCCTATCTAACCTTCTATGTGTCTATGTGTACATATGATATTGTGCATAGGGGAGAAATACACCTTTCTAAATGTCTATTATAATTTCTTCTTTTACATGAGTTTTTTAGTTTTTTTCTACTTTTTCAAAATATGGTGATGCTTTACAATTTTTGCAAGTGTTATCACAAAATAAAGCCTGAAAGAAAATCATTTTTGGAAAAAATTTTAGACTTTCTTCATCACATATCTACCCATATCTAATTGCAGAAATGCTAGTGAGACATAAATAAAACACTTTAGATATTGTTTACAAATTACAATTTTTAACCAAGCTTTCAATGATTTAAAAACAAAATTCTTATCTTTTCCTAGGTAATAAAACCATGCCTCACATATAAGGCAAGGAAATGTCCAGAAGAAACTGCACTGAGGTGACAGAATTTATTCTCTTGGGTCTAACAAGCCATCCAGAGTTGCGAGTTGCATTCTTTGTGCTATTCCTTATAGTTTACATTGTCACTGTGGTGAGAAAGTGTAGGAGCCAAGGGTTAATAGAAAACCTGAAGAATTTATTGGGAGTGACTGGCTTCAGAGTGGTGTCGACAGTAAACTGTGGAGACTGTTATCTGCTTAACTGAAGGACAGCCTGGGAGGGAGAGAATGTTTGTTTTTTCTTAAACCCCAAGGTCTTGTTAGCTATCTCTTGTATATATGGAGTAATATACTGAAAAGTAGGCACTCTGTTTTATCACGAAATGTATGCATGCTTTTAGTCACGTAAACCCTGCAGTATATAAGCACGAACTAGTTAAGAATAAAGTTGTCTGTTGTCTTTACTGCTAAAGATTCAGACCCCCTGATCCCAGTCTCTCTTTTGTTTTTACTTTAACATTCCTTAGGGTCATAACAGTGGCCAACAGGAAACCTGGGCATGATTGTTTTAATCAAAATTGATTTTCAACTTCACACCCCCATGTACTTTTTTCTATCAAGTTTGTCCCTTCTGGATCTGTGTTTCTCCACAAATGTCACTCCCAAAATGCTAGAAAATTTCTTAGCTGAGGAGAAGACCATGTCATATGCAGGGTGTTTGGTGCAGTGCTATATTGTCATTGCTGTGGTCCTCACAGAGCACTGCATGTTGGCTGTCATGGCCTATGACCACTACATGGCCATCTGTAACCCCCTGCTCTACAACAGCAAGATGTCCAAGAGCATCTGCATCCACTTGGTCATAGTTCCTTATGTCTATGGCTTCCTCCTCAGTGTGATGGAAACTCTGAGGACCTACAACATCTCCTTCTGTGGTGCTAATGAAATCAACCACTTCTACTGTGCTGATCCTCCTCTTATCAAACTGGCATGCTCTGACACCTATAGCAAAGGGTTGTCCAGGTACATAGTGGCTGGCTACAGCAACGTCCAGTCGCTCCTGATCATTCTCACATCCTACATGTTCATCCTGGCTGCCATCCTCAGAAGTAGTTCAGCAGAGGGGAGAAAAAAGCTTTTTCCACCTGTGGCTCCCACCTTACGGTGGTCACAGTTTTCTATGAGACCCTCTTCTGCATGCATCTGAGACGTCCAACAGAAGAATCAGTAGAGCAGGGCAAAATGGTAGCTGTATTTTATACCACAGTGATTCCCATGCTGAACCCCATGATCTACAGGCTCAGGAACAAGGATGTGAAAGAGGCATTGTGAAAAGTGATAGGGAAAAAAAACATTGGGAAAATAAAAGTTTGAAGCTATCATAAAAGTGTATAATATAATATTATTCAGTTATATCATATTTTAAGTTTGTGCTACATAATGGAGGTAGGCGTTTTCTGACTTGTAAACCAGAGTTAATAAGAGATTAGGTCTCTAGACTCCCACCATCTTGTTTTATATTGAATATAGCTTATATTCTCCAAGTCCTTTGATGATTCATATCGGCTGTTAGAAAGTTAGCTTGCATGTGTACATAAACTTCACATGCTCTAAATCTTCCATACAACATATGTACTTATATCTCATTGGTCAAAACTGAATCACATCCCCACACCTGCCTGCCAAAGAGGCTTGGCAAATATTTATTCAAGGACCCTGTGGACCAGAATAAGAAATGAGGGTCAAGGAACTAGCTATCTACACCCTCTACAGCATTGGTGAACAAATGTCCAAAATAACATAAGAAAAATGTGGTCAAGATAGCGTTCTTGGGCTAACAGAGATCATAGGAAGGTAACTTCATACAAGCTTACACACACACACACACACACACACACACACACACAGGTTCAAGCTAATCTATTCTCACTTCAGTGTTTCTACTTTGCCAATAACTTGTCACCTAACCTTTTGATTTTATTGCAAAATCTATTGACAAGTTCTACTCAACCAGTAAAAATGATTTTAATTAACCTTTCTGTGTAAATCTTTCTCCATCTTTTGGTATTTTCAATTGCTTGCTAGAATTAAATAATTTTAAAATTAGAAATATTTTAGAGAATATCTGATCTGAAGGCTTTTATATAATGATAAGTAGAGTTAAACCCAGAAATCTTTCCTATGGGACTAGACTTAAGTTAACCATTTCTCTGCGAATGAAGGGTTTGTATTATTTCTCTATATATAATGATGACCTAACCTTGTATAAGCTAAAACTCTTGCTGTATACTATATACCATGTACAGTTGAAATGACCAGTGCTTTTTCTTTTTAAACATTCTTCAGCCTTACCCCATCTTCCTCTAAGTAATATATTGTTAAACCACTTCCAATGAATACCAACAATTGAAATTTAAAGTCTTTTATTCACAGATGAGAGAGTTTGGGATACTTGCTAAGAGTTCCATAAGTATTATTGAGTAAATTCTTTTATAAAATACTTTTCAAATAAATTAAATATTCTTCAGAGGCCCAGTATTAAAGTCAAGTAGCCTTCTTGCATTATCAAAACTGTCTTCCTCACCTACTATTTTGTGGGCTTAGTCTAAGGGCTATGCTAGAAATCAAGATTATATAGAAGAAATAACTTTACCTAAAATTTTCTTTCTTTTCTGTTCAAGGATCTTTTTTAACACATAGAATAACTTTTATCAGTGCTTCATTAAAGTTATTTTTTAAACTCTTGTATTTAGTTATTATTCACAACCGTATTTAGATGAAGAAATGGGCAGTGAAGTTCACTCATACGTGAAGTAAGTGACTTATAACTATTCTGACTTTCCACTCTTTTCTTTACCACTTTAGTATCTGAGGTTCTAATATGGCCTTAATAGCATTACAACATGCCTGAATCTTTGAGGTTATTAGAGCATGGTCATAATTGCTATCACTAAATCAACAAAGCATAGGCACACTATAATTTTCTTACTTAATTTTTATCAGTTTATAATTCCTTAAACTAATCCATCAATAAACACAAGTGCACAATTATAATCTGCAACAGAGGAGAGGTCCTTTGATCTTTATAGGCATTGTTCTTACGGGATTCTTTATACATTTCTAACCATCTTATGTCAATCAATTCAAATCCAGGAATCAAGAAAGAATTGAAGTCAAGTTACTTAGCTGACCTGAGAAATACACTATACAGATCCTTAAAAATTGAAAGTAGAAAAATATATATTTGAGATCGCAGAATGAATTATTGTAAAATGAGAGAAGACAAATCTAGCAGAGGAGAATATGCCTGATATTCCAAATGCTGGCCAGATCCAGTGATGTTTCCTCTCTCATCTAGTCCTATTTCATAAAAACTAAGGGAAGGACAAGATGGGAATTCATATATAATATTACCATTATTTTGGTAGATTAATACTATCTAATAAAAAATAGCCATCAGTTCATTAAATAAGACTTTGGCTTGATAACAAATCTTCCAGTGGCAGTACAACTTTTCAACATGTTGATTTTATTTATGAAAACACTGATTAGTTTCAATGTTAAAAGACACTGCCCATTTTAAAGTTGATGAGTACATTGATAGGATGAATCTATTCCCCACTCTCTGGATGATGAACTATGACACTGTACTTCAAAATGTTTTCATATTAGTGAGATATCGTTCTCAGGAATTTGTGAGCATTTATTAAAACTTGTTGACTCATATGCAGGAAACCTGGGTTCAATACCTGATCCAGGCACTTCCCAAAAACTCAAAACAAACAATCAAAAAGTTCAACAATTGTGCTGCAATAGTAGGATACTCACATGGAAAAACAATGGATGGTGACCCTGCCATACAGCATATGAAAGAAAAAAATAAACTTCTTGACTGAGAGATGTCCAGTCTTGTTTTCTAGGTTATCATTATTAATAATTCTATTTAGTCGATACTGATTAATATTATACAATGATATATCAGCATACATATGGAAAAGGAGCTCAAGCAAGAGTGAAAGATTAGTTTATTAAAGTATCTAGGAAAAAAACACTAATTTGAAGGAAGGGAGGAGGCAAACTTAAGCTAGAAGTAACCAAAGTTTTTGGTTACCTGAGAAACAGGAAAATCTATGTCCCTTGCTCTCTTCCCATGGGATACACTTGGGGATTGAGAGAGGATGTGACAGACATTCCATTAGGTTTGCAGAAGTGAAGTTCTAAGAAGACCTGCATTCTTTTTACTAACTGAACCACTGAAAGAAGCAAGCTCCTAATCTATTATAGCATCCAGTATCATGAGAGGTACGGTCTAGACTCTAAGGCATCTCTGGTCCAGCAGGGTAAGGTAGTTGCAAAATGTTCTCTGTTTCTTAAAGGGGAATAGAAATAAATAAAAGCAGCAAAACATAAAAGATTTGAATTTCAAATAAGGAAAAGTCAGTAGGAATCAGATAAGAACAAGGATATATCATAAGCATATCTCTCTTCCTTGGAGACTAATCTTCTCTCTCCCTTGGAGAAAAGGTGCAAAGCATGTGGATATGACTCAATGAGAGCAGATGTTGAATTTACACCCACTGTATTCCAGGCACATAATGAATACATACATACATACATACATAAATGCACATTAATGTTTATAGATGATGGTACCAAGGATAAGAAGTGTCATGCATCCCAGTGCTTGGAGTTCATTCAACTCCTAGAACGTTGATGCAATCCTGTGGAAATCAGGAAGAGGACATAATAAATTTAAGTTTTTTCATCTTATACAATGGCACCACAAAATATTAATCGTGCTCAACTAGGAAATAAATTTGCATCTTACATTATGGAGATTGTGAACTGAAAATTATACCCACTTGTGATATGTTTACAGATTATTTATTTCAATTCTCAAGCATGTTAATTTCTTTTCTCTCCTAAATTGGTAGAAATGATAAACATGAGGAAGAGAGCCATTATAAATCATCTTCTACCAATAAAATACATATATGAAGAAATTTCCTTTTATATAGTGTTGAGAAAAAAATAGAACAAAACTTAAGAATGGCAAAAAACAGAAATTAGCTGGATTTTAGATAACTATATTAATTCTTTCAGAGAATATAAGCCTATTTTGAGCTCATAAATGAAGTGGGAACACGAACTATGCCAGTGTTTATTCTCTTATTTAGCAACTCTTTCTTACTGAAAAAGGAATTTATCACCAATAGAAAGGAAAGTGCTAGTTTTTTGCCTGCTCTGCAGTAAAGATTATTCATAGAATATGTTGCGACTGATTCAATATTAGCAGCAATAACTAATTATGTCACAAGAGACTCTACAATCTTTGACCTTGATTTGGGGTGTTTTTAGTGAGAATTGTCTGCTAGTTTATTGCTAAATGACTCCATCTTGTTTCCCTTTGTTAGCATGAGAAAGAACTTTGTGAATATAAGAAACTCCAATTTTTTGCTAATCAGTAGAACAATTTCAATCCCATAGTAAATCACTGGGTTTGGGGAGAGACCACTGATGCCAGAAGACCTTAGAAAATAAGATAAAGTAGATATTAACCAGGAGCAATGAGTTCACTGAGCCTCCCTTTAACTCGGGGAGCTGGCCCCTCCCCTGGGCATCAGCTTGGTGCCCTTGTTTGCAAATGTGCTGTTGGTTCACTTCTCAGGAGAACTGGCCCCTTTTCCAAGAACTGAAGTAAAACACCTGGTATTTTAAAACCGTGTGTGTGTACATAGCTTGTTTATTGCATACTATAAAAGAGGACCTTTTCCCATTTATGTAAATGTAACTGTATCTAGTGATTCTAATCAAGTGGTATCATTTTATAAGTTTAATTGCTTCCATCAAGTATATTTATTTACAATAAAATCATTATCAGAGTATATTGTGGTGAGTTACTTCAATGAACTGTGAGCTTGGAAATTTTGAGAGCCTAGCAAAACAGGCCTCCTCCAAAACTAAAATCCGCACAGACTTCAGGATTTAGAAAAAATAAATTTATATTGGAAAGAAAGCAAAATACCAGTTTCTTTAGGTCTTATTTTTTTAAATGTGGAACTCTGCTGAGAGTTATTTGCCTTTGAATTTCATTTTCTATTATAGATGAAGCAATATGTGGCATTTAAAAATATATATGATGGTTTGAATATATATATATGTTTTCACATGTGTAATTTTCATTCTTTAGAGAAATTTAAAAATGTGATGGGTGGCTATTTGTCTTGAATGTTTTTGTTTTTGCTTCTTTGGAGCAAAGGTGCAAAGTTTTGAAGTCTCTCTAATGTTTTATACCAGAAAATATGATCCAGACCAGAAGTTGTAAATGTCTACCAAGGCCAGACAGTGACAAAAATGAACTGCATGTAATGCAGTATGAACTGGTGGGAATGTGCTGAAATGAAGCTTATGTGCTTTTCCACAAGGAATAGTAACTTAGCTTGATCCAATTATTATGCAGAAAAGGAGAACTAGACTTGCCAGATCTTCTGATATTTTTGAGAGAAGCTGGAAATACAAAAATGTGCATGAAATTTTCTTATTTTAAAAATATTTTGTGAATCAGTTAAAATTGGCCTGCAAGCGAAATTTGCCTGTAACCAACATCTATATATCAATGATTTTCAACTCTGGGTTAACAAAACAAAGTTTACAAATGATTTATTTGTACAGATGAGTGAATTTAACATATTTATAATATCACTTTTATTTACTGGTATTCACAATGGTTTCTTTTTTTCTCATGCAAAAACATTTTTTAATTTGTATATTTAGTCATTATCATTATACACTCTAGGCATTCCTAGATTATACCATCTCAGTCTTCATCATATATCTTTCCTTCTGATATCATTTGTGCCCTGAGCCCTCCTCCCTCTATCATTCTCACATTCAGCGTCATACAGTGTTCTAACATTATTGTATTACAGTTAGGTAGTATTGCGCTATCCATTTCTGAATTTTTACAACCAGTCCTATTGCACAATCTATATCCTTTCAACTCCAATTACCCAATATCTACCCTATTTCTATCACCTGATGTTCTCTGCTTCCAAGTGAAATTCTCCAAGTTTATTCACTAATGTCAGTTCATATCAGTGAGTCCATAGAATATTTGTCCTTTTGTTTCTGGCTAATCTCACTCAGCATAATATCCTCAAGGTCCATCCATGTTATTGAAGTATTACATACTTCATAACTTTATTCTGTCTTACAGCTGCATAATATTCCATTGTATGTATATACTACAGCTTGTTTAGCCACTCGTCTGATCAACATTTTGACATTTCCATCTCTTTGCAATTGTAAATAATGTTGCTACAAACATTGGTGTGCAAATGTCCATTTGTGTTCTTGTCTTCATGTCCTCTGAGTAGGTACCTAGCAATTGCCAGGTCGTATGGCAATTCTATACTTAGCTTCCTGAAGAACTGCCAAACTCCTTTCCACAGTGGTCGTACCATTTGACATTCCCACCAACAGTACATAAGTGTGCTTTTTTCTCCACATCCTCTCCAGCACTTGTCATTTTCTGTTTTATTGATAATGGCCATTCCGGTTAGTGTGAGATGATATATCATTGTGGTTTTGATTTGCATTTCCCTAATAGCCAGGGAAGTTGAGGATCTTTTCATGTGCCTTTTGGCCATTTATATTTCCCTTCTGAGAAGTGTCTGCTCATGTCTTTTGTTAATTTTGTAATTAGGTTGTCTGTTTTTTGGTTTTTTGGTTGTTGAGTCGAACAATCTCTTTATATATTCTGGATACTAGACCTTTATCTGATATATCATTTCCAAATATTGTTTCCCATTGTGCAGGTTGTCTTTTTACTTTCTTGATGAAGTTCTTTGATACACAAAAGTGTTTAATTTTGAGGAGTTCCCATTTATTTCTTTCTTTCTTCAATGTTTGTGCTTTGAGTATAAGGTCTAGGAAACCACCTCCTATTATAAGTTTTATATGATATTTCCCTACATTTTCTTCTGAAAGTTTGGTGATCTTAGATCTAATGTTTAGGTATTTGATCCATTTAGAGTTAATTTTTGTATAGGATGTGAGATATGGATCCTCTTTCATTCTTTTGCATGTGGATATCCAGTTCTCTAGGCATCATTTATTGAAGACACTGTTCTGTCCCAGGTGAGGCATTTTTAATTACTTCTTCATGTTCCTGTCTAAATTCTCCAGTGAGAAAATCTCTTAGTGGGATTTCCAGCCCTAATAAATCCTTCTGAATTATCCATTCATGATGATTTGAAGAGATGATTCCAAGAACAATTTTTCTTCATGTACAGGTAGGTTCATTCATACCGAGAGTTTACATGTTCCTATAAAATCAGTTGAAAGTATCAATCCTCTAGATATCCTTGTAATTCTCCATTGACATAGAATGTTTTGTTGAGGGCTTTTAGGAAGTGAGACTGAAGAGGCTCCAATGTTGCAATGGAAATCAACTGTGCATTTTTTTTCTGGATGCTCCAGTACAAAGACCACAATTTATCAGTGACAGAAATATAAGCAGACTTACCTAACCAATGAGATTCTATTCCATGAAGAGTTACTAAACAGTAATCAGATAATATTGTTTCTGGTTTCTTTAGAATAACTGCCACTTTCAATCTTTCTCTCCATCTATCTGTCTACCTACATATCTATCTATCTATATTTCTATCTAATCTATTTATCTATCATTCACCATTCTAACCTCATACAAAGTCACAGAGTCATTGAATTAAACTTGCTAGCATGTATACAATGCCAATAACGTGTTTACAAATGTAGTTATTGACAAAGAAGTCCACTTGGCCTTAGGAAACTAATACATTCTCCTATATTGCTAAGAAACCACTGGGCTCTTTCTTTGGTCTTCCTTCTATATCCTAAATGATCAGTGTTTAACATGGAAAATGCCTGTAAAAACAAGTCAGACCTGTATGCCATTTTCTAGAGTTCTCTGCTCTGTCATGAATAGCAGCAATTCTAGAGATGTCTGAAGTCCTGGTCAGCTTAATTAATGGGTTCCAACTCTTGCATGTAGGACCCACTGTCTTGGTTTGCCTAAGACTGAGGGGATTTCAAGGATACAGAAAGAAGTTTCAGTGCTAAAAAGAGGAAAATCCTCCGCAAATTGGAGTCACAGTTGTTCACCCTATGTATAGCCTACTACAGATTGTGATGGTAGTGGATCAACAGTTGAGCTCATCCTACTCTTCTGTCCTAATTTCTCATTGCATAGCTACCAAATTTAAGCTCTTCTTGGAGCCAGGGTTTCAGGTCACATGGCTCAGCTAACTGATACTTAGCACTTAAGGTGCTAGAAACCTAACACCAATTGTATATATATATATATATATATACTATATATGTATGTATATATATATTATTTTTGTTTTAAATTTCTTGACTACATTTGTCTAAAGTGGAAAAAATAAGCAATTATATGTTTTCTTCAAATATGTAAGGTTTATTAGTTACTGAATACATCTATAAAAAAGTATTCCTTAGAAATTTGATAGAGTAACCTGAGAACATAAAATTGTTTTCTCATCTAGATGTACAAAAAATAGTTAATTATTTGTAACGGGCTCTGTTCTAGTTTACTAGCTGCCAGAATGCAATATATCAGAAAAGGAATGGCTTTTACAAAGGGGAATTTAATGGGTTGCTAGTTTACAGTTCTAAGGCCAAGAAAATGTCCCAATTAAAACAAGTCTGTAGAAATGTCCAATCAAAGGCATTCAGGGAAAGATTCCTTGGTTCAAGAAGGCCGATGAAGTGTAGGGTTTCTCTCTCAAGTGGAAGGCACATGGCAAACACAGTCAGAGTTTCTCTCTCATCTGGAAAGGCACATGGTGAACATGGTCAGGTTTCCTCTCTCATCTGGAAGGGCACATGGTGAACACAGCATCATCTGCTAGCTTCTTCTCCTGGCTTCCTGTTTCATAAAGCTCCCCAGGAGGCATTTTCCTTCTTCATCTCCAAAGGTCGCTGGCTGGTGGACTCTGCTTCTTGTGACTATGTCATTCTGCTCTGTTCTCTCTGAATCTCCTTCATTCATTCAAAATGTTTCCTTCTTTATAGACTCCAGAAACTTATCAAGATCCACCCAAATAGGTGGAGACATGTTGTCATCCAATCCAGCTTAACAACTACTCTTGATTAAATCACATCTCCTGGGAGATGATCTGATTACAGTTTCAAACTTACATTATTGAATAGGGATTATTCTGCCTTTGGATTTATATTAAAGCATGGCTTTTCTAGGGACATATATCATTTCAAACCAGCACAGGCTCTTTTAGTCTTCTAGGCTGATGAAATGCAGTAAACAGTGGGAATTTATTAGTTCATGTGCTTATAGTACTGAGGCCTTGAAAATGCTCAAAGCAAGGCATCATCAAAACAATACAGTCTTTTGAAGCCCAGCAATCCTAGATTCTTCAGTTACATGGCAATAAGAGATTTTTCAATTTATAAGAAAATTTGAGAGTCATATTAAACTTTTTTCTTTTGATACTGGGAAATCTTTGTGATTATCCAAGGAAAAAAATAATCATAATCTGAGTTATTTACATTAACTACATCCAATAAAAGCTGAGAACCTTCTGACTGAGATGCATAGCTGTCTTAGCCAGTAGCAGGCAACCTAAGTAGATTATATTAGAGGCACTCGACGCTTCCTTACAGAAATTTTGAAGATATCCATATTTTTTTAATAGTTCCTCAGAAAAGTTCAGTTAAATTAAAGGTGCCTTGGGGAAAAAAAAGCGACTATTAACCAGTTTTTCTCGAAGCCCAATGAAGTAATGCACAATATACTTTTGGTTCTTTTAATAGAATTCTTAGCCTTGGTAGAAGTCCCTTAATTCAAGTGGTCTCTTATTTATACACATCAGAAAATTGAGCCCCAGATAAACAAACTTAATAATGGAATCAGGTCTAGAGCACAAAGCTTAAGGATCTCTTAATTCAGTGCTTACTGTAATATTCCATGCATATTTTCTTAGTTAATCCTCATAACAGTCCCATAAGGTGGACCCAGTCACTATTCCATTTATCCATGAGAAAACTGAACACAGCAATATTAAATCAATAATGTAAGGTTGCACATCTAGCAAATGAAAGAGCTGAGATTGAAACCTAGATTTTAATCATTTTACTATTAATGAAACATCTCAAATTTCATTCAATATAATTCTTAATGCAATAAAAAAGACATCAATGTAATCTTTATTCTATCTCAACTACTCGGCATCACCATGGGACAGCTGGGAAGTGATGATGATAATGATATTCTTTTAATTTGTACTTCTGCGGCAAATTCAAGAGAGTTTTATGAAGCACCATCAGTTTTGTGATCCTTTGGGCCACAAATAAATAGAACAGTTGTGAAAAAATTCCTGTTCATAAATTGGCTCAAAATATTTAGAGTATTAGAATGTGCTAGGTTTACAAAATCCAGAAAGATAACCACCTTACTCTGATACAGTAACAAGACAAAAATAACCTTCTCCCCAATGCTTCAAAATATTTCTCTTGATTTCTAATACATTTTAGAAATTTCATAAATTTAGACTTAAATGTTTACAAAAGAATCATATAGCCTCTTTACTCAGCATTTTATTTCTCTCATTTTGCTCAAAATTCTAAGGAAATTTAAAAGAAATGGAGAATAAAGCAAGGAAATAGGGAATAAAGGAATGACTAAATATATAGCTACTACTTCTCTGCCTATCTATTTATCTCTCTATCAAGCATTTATCTACCTATAGTCTATCTCCAAAGGCATAATAAATTAGGCTGAAATAAGAATTAGATGTTTAACAGTTGTATAAGACATCACTTTTTGACTGCTTCAAACTATACTTAGTTTTTATAATGATTAACCCCAATAATCAAAAAAGGGTAAATTAGATTAAAGTACTTCTCTTTCATTTTCTCACAGCCCTGGGCTAATGAACAGGAATATAAAGGTAAATAAGCACAAAGTTCCTGATTTCAAGTTCTATAGTTTTAAAGCAGAAAGAAATGCAAATGACAGACCATCATAGAATATAATGGTTCAAAGCCTAAGGGAGGAGATGATTTTAAAGAGAGATGCTTGAAATCATTAAACAAGTTGGCAATGTGGACAATAGCTGACAGGGATTCAATTCTTACCTAGCTTGACTTTCAAAATTTCAAAAATTATTTAATCAATGTGATGCTTAAGAGGCTTTCTTTCTCTTTTTTCCTTTTTTTTCTGATAAGAGTAGTGGATTCATGTTAAGCTAATTTACACTTTCATTAATTTTTTTAATGATAAAGACCTCAAATTTTCAAGAAAAATAATTAGAGATAATATTGCTTATTTTCTGATTATGGAAGAACATATTTTGTGTCTGTAACTTTGATTGCAAAAGCTTTCCTTTTTTTGAAATATATGATAAACAGACTTATTAAATTTTGGTTAGTACAGACTATTATGGGCAGAATTCATTTTTACAACCCCCCCTTTTTTACAACTTTTTACAATTATTTTATGACAGACAGAATTTATATTTATAAATTCCTTTTTTACAACTTTTTATGATTATTTTGAGCTTATAATTAACAATGATTATAACAAACAAAATTTACTTTCCTTAACTTTTTATTATTTTGTGTACCCATTTAGGGTTAGTTAGCAATGATTATAACAAATAAAATTTTTTATGGATATTACTTTTTATGTTCATTTTATTTATAATGTTTATTTATTTAGACTGCACATAATTAGAAATAAATTTGATAATAAATTTAGGAAGCTTTTGAACCTACGTATTTTTTTCCAATAAAATATTTATGAAAGGGAGAAGAGATAGAGATATTATAAAATAATGGAGGAAGTAAGAAATTTTTGTTTGGGTTTGGAATATAATCAGGCACTTTTTAAATAATTTATTGACCACTGTTTATGAATTAGTAAATAAATGACATTTACTTCTTTTTTAAATATTGTGTTTGACACTGGCTTTAATTTCACTACTTGACTATTGCCCTTTTGTTATGACTATTTTTAAATTTTTGTTTTTTGAGAAGGAAATTATTGACTTACTGGGCCATGGGGCATTTTTTATTGAATGTTATTTTATTCCATTTTTACTTTTTGCTGAATGCTTTTAACTGTAACATCTTTAACTTTAACTATAATAGTAGTACTTGTATTTAAAAAAAATTGCAACTAGTAACCAGCTATGAATGTTTGATTAATATAAATGTAGGAACATACCAATTTATAATTAAACTGAACACACTAGCTAACAATAAGTATTAACTGCTTAAAATAGGCATTATTTTCTACTATAACCAAGTAACGCTCTGGCTAGCATTAAAATAAGTTTACTTAACTTTATTAAACATTAATTGATTGTTGGATTATTTATTTTTGGGGGAGAATAGTTAACAGACAAATTTAGGCCAGGGCTATAAATCTTGCATAGAACACACTGAATACATTAATTAACAATTGAACAGACATAAAACATTTATCACATTAGCTTAACAATTAACCAATACTTTGTTAGGCTTTGATGGGGGATGGTTAGCAAGATTGAAGAAGAAGTGACTGAAGGACACCTGTGTAGGGGGAGGGGTAGAATGCTTAGAAGATGTTTTATAAAAGTCTCCTTGGCATTAAAGTGATTTGTTGAGGGGTTAATAGCCTCTGAGGGGGAGGAAGAAAGCTTAGAAGGCTTTTTGTGGAGAAGGAATATTTGACCTGATACAACCAAATGACACAGAGAAGGGTGAGATCTAAGGGCTCAGAAATCTAGGGCATAGGGGATCTTAGACCATTTACCATTTCACTTAAGTTCAGTGAGAATTTGCCAATCAAGAGTGCCATTTTCCAGCCAGCATTTTTGTTGTTTTAAAGGCTATTGTGCCCAAATTGAATTGCAAAATGAAATGAGTCTTCTGTGGTTTTATTTCCTCTTTTAATTTGAGTTTATTTTGAATATGGTAAAAACAATCAAAAGGAGTACATTCTGGGGAAGAGTAGTTTTAGAGCCAATGAAGTGGTTTAGGTGCCCTGCTAAAATGAGTGGTGGTGTTCCCTGAACAGCACCCTGAAGCAGGCTGGAGTGCTCCCTAGATCCTGGATAAAATTAAGTGAAACTAACAACTCACATCCATGATCCTTCATGATAAGAAGGCAGACATCCCTGGTTTGTTATAGGGAACCAAGAAAGTACATGTAGTCTTTCACTCAAGGTGTACCCCAAGTGACTTTGACTGCTGCCTGGGCAAATGAGGCTCCCTGAACGTCATGCTCAGTCAAACAAAACTCTCAAGAGGAAGATCTGGGAAGAAAGCATCACTTACCTGGGGCTGAATTATTTGTAGATGTTTGGGTACTGTGGATGTGAGCTGGCATTGCATTGAGGTTGTCTGAGCCTGTAGACTCAAGCTGTTGATTACATGGAAACCTGAACACCTGTGAAGGTTTGGGGGATGGAGTCAGCTAGAAAGCTGCCCCTGTAGCTCCAAGGGGCTGGAAACAGAAGCCTCAGTCAGTCCTCCATCCCAGGTTTCAGCACCAGATGTTAGGCACAAAGTCATTAAACATTTTACATGAGACAGCGAGTCAAAGCTTAACAAATTTATTGGGGAAGAGAAAGCAGGAAGAAGCAGAAGGAAGCCACTGACACAAAGGTCTATGGAAGTCAGAAAAATGGCTCCAACTCTTTGTTCTGGGAGTTATGTCTCAAAGGGAAAGTGACACCAGTAGGGGAGGGTGCTCACTAGGTGGTGTGTTGTCCCTTGATCGGATGTGGGCTTGTTGACTTAGGGTATAATAGATTGCAGCAGTATTCCCCTTTGATGTGCAGGTGCATGTATCAGGCAGGGTGAGATGTTGGCAGGGGTGGGTGTCATCAGCAGCACCATCTGGAGAGTACAATACTAGCTAGTATGGCAATCGGTTCATATCTGGGTCCATGGACCTGCTGAGGATGCTAAGGAGGGGAGCTGAAGGAGCTCTACATCAACAGTTCCTTTTGCTTGTAGAATTCTTTTTCTGAAATCCAACAGTAAGAATAGATAATATAAATGAGAAATGGCTGTATTTGTTTTGTGTATTTACTGGTTTCTATTTATTTCATTAGATTAAATGCATCTCTACCTGGATCAGGTTTAAGAAAATGCCAAGTTTTACTGATGCAAAGGAGTTTATTCTTTTGGGATTAACTGGTCATCCTGAATTACAACTCCTTTTCTTTAGGGTTTTCTTACTGGTCTCCATTATCTCCTTGGTTGGAAACAGTGTCATAATCCTATTAATCATGCTCAGTACCCAGCTCAACAGCCCCATGTACTTCTTCTCAGTCATTTATCTTTTGCCGGTGTGTGGTTCTCCTCCAATGTCACACCTAAAATGTTGGAAAACCTGCTATCTGAGATCAAAACCGTTTCCTACTCTGGTTGAGTTGTGCAATGTTTCTTCTTCATTGCCCTTGTCCATGTAGAGATCTTCACCCTTGCTGTGATGGCCTTTGACTGATACACGGCAATTGACAGCCCTCTGCTCTATGGCAGCAGAATGTCAAGGGCTGTTTTTATTCAACTAATGTCTTTCCTTATATATACAACATCTTTATTAATCTCATCTCCACACTTTGGACCCATGGTTTGTACTTTTGTGATAACATTGAGACCAACCACTTCTACAGGGCAAACCTAGCCCTCATCAAATGGCCTGTGCAGAGACCTTTATTAAAGAATTCACTCTGCGGACTTTATCAGGTCTCAACTTCTCTTATTTCTTACTGATTATTATCATCTCCTACATATTTATCCCTATTGCCACCCTAAAAATGTGCTCTTCAGAAGGAAGAAAGAAAGCCTTTTCCACATGTGGGTCCCACCTGACCACCATCATCATATTTTATGGAACTCTCTTCTTCATGTATCTTAGAAGCCCAACTGAGTTGTCTGTGGAGCAGGGAAAAATGGTGACTGTGTTTTACACCACAATTATTTGTGGTAACATTTATTTGGCTACTGATGGCAACTTCAGCAGGCTTTTTCCAATGAGTCTGAAGCAGCTACACATACTTCACTTCATGATCACACTGTAATGGAATTGCCTGTTGACTTACTCTTGTTCTCCATAAAACTGAAAGTTCCTTGAAGGCAGAGCTATATCCTGCTCTTTTTTGTATCTCCAATGGCTAGCACAGTATCTGGCACAGAATATGGCCCAATAAATATTTTTCAAGTGAATGAATCAAATAATCCTTCAAAACATCTTCAAAATCTTTGGTATCTAGTGTATCAGGATAATCATCTAGATGCACCCCAAAATTGCCTTTATAATATCTAGACTGTCATCAGTCTTTGCTTAGATGTTTCCTTTTCACCAGGTTGAACCCCATGTGCTATAGTCTTAGAAATAATGATGTAGAAGAGGCCATCAGCAGAACATTTTTAACTAAATAAAATGGAAATTTGCTATGTATGATAAAATACATAGTCCAAACAGAAGGGATAGACTAATCATTCCTTCTGGATAAGTTGAGGAAAAGTGATACTTATATTTTCAGTGAGTAGAGAAAAAAACAATATACAATTGAAAAGAGAATAATGATATAACAAACATGAAAAGCATGTTGTAAATCCAGAACATTCTGGGTCTGTGAAATCTGAAATTACAAAAAATATTATGAGAATTTATCTACCATGTTTCTTGTTCATGCAATGTAAGATTCAGTGTTTATTTTGGAATAGAGAATTCTTATTCATGGCCATTTGATATTTCACTATCCACCCTTATAGTTCTGCTTTTAAAAGAATTATAATTGTTCATTCTTGCACTTAGGATAGATTTTAACTCTGGATTACATGTTATTATTTACAAATGCTTAAATTGAGTACCAATATATTGTAAACCACTGTTATAATTAATGACAACATCCTTGACAATGGAATATTTTAGTTGAAATCTGTTAAGAAGTCTATTTCTGCAACATTAATCATTAGAACTATTTACTTCATGAGTTATTACTTTCAAATGTATATGAGTCAGTTGCATTTATTAATATCTTTGCTTGTTTGACAGTATTATGTGCCCTAAAAAAGCCATGTTTTAATCCTCATCCAATCTTGTGGGAGCAGCCATTTCTTTTAATCCTGATTCAATATCGTAGATTGGAAACTTTTTGATTAGGTTATATTCACACAGATGTCACACACCCAATTGTGGGTATGACCTTTTGATTAGATGGAGTTGTGACTAAACCAATGAAGGTGGGTTTTGATTAGTTCACTGGAGTTCTTTAAAAAAGCAAACACTTTAGAGAGAGCTCAGAGCCAACGGAAAGTGGACAGAAACTTCAGAGCAGAGCTGACACAGATGCTGAAAACAGAGACATGGATGTTTGGAGATGCTCAGAGCCCAACAGACATCATCATGTGATGTTAAGCAAATGAGAACCTGAAGAGAGCCAAGGGAAGCCAAGAGACAAAAGCCAGCCCCAGAGAAGCAAAGTGAGGAATCTCCACAGAAACAGAGGCTGAAAGTAAGGAGCTCAAGAGCAAGGGACCAGCAGATTCCAGTCACATGCCTTTTCAGCTGACAGAGGTGTTCCTGACACATTGGTCTTTCTTGATTGGAAGTAACTTCCTGTTGGTGCATTAATTTAGACATTTTTGTAGGTTTAGAACTGTAAACTTATAACTTATTAAAGTCCCTTTATAAAAGCCATTCCATTTCTGTTACTTTGCATTAATTAACTCAATATCCTATGTTTTCCTTTTAACATTCGTCTTATAATGACTATAATAAAGTGAAGATATTTTCTCACCAGTGTTCTGAAATTTGAAATGTGCTTCTTTAATTAGATTGCAGCAATTTACTTTCATAATATTTGGGGCACATAGAGAGATATATTTATTTGTTTTTTCTCTGTGTTTTTAATTTAGGGTTTTGTTTCATGGAAGCAGAAACTAGCTGTCCTGTAGTAGTACTAGCATGCTCATTTGTACCTTGTCATACATTTTATATCTGACTTTAAAAGCAAACTTTAGGCCATGCATTTCACACTTCTCTTCTTGCCTGAGCATGGATGCATTATACTTGTCCAAAAAAGTTTTAAACAGATGTGAACTCAGGCAATCTCAAGACTCAAAGGCTACACATACTAGAAATCAAGCAGACAGCTCCAGTTATCCTCTCTTCTGCCCACCCCTGGTTCCCAATTTCCCTTGGTCTTTTACAATGATCTAGTCTCTACAAATATAAACATTTCTATTTCTGTAATTCTAGAAACCTAACAAAGAATATTGAATAAGAGACTCATATTTCTGTGTTCTCCCCATGGATTATAAAACTTTGTCAATTTGTAAGATGTAATATTTCATTTTAATTTAAATACTGCTGAGTATTACTAGTGAAGTTAAACATTACATGAGTGTTGGACATTTGAATTAGTGTAACTGTGTTTATATCATCTATTTTTCTGTTAGGTTAAGCATATAATTTGAGTTGAAGTAACTGTTTGTCTATGAACTCTATGTATAAGACTATTAACTCACTGAACTTTAAAGTCCACAAGAGAAGAGACCATTTTTGTCTTAATCATCACTGATTAAGTATCTTTGCTATAAGAGTCTAATTGATATTTGCTAATTAAATTAAGACTGATCACCCATTTTATATTCTTCATCTTTTGATTAAAATATGCTAACTTAAATGATTATATAGTCAGATATACCAAACTTGCTAAAATTTACATTAATTACTTTATATTTATTTTTGTCTAATTCTCAGCATTCTAATATGTCATTTATAAATAATTCACTCGTTTATACAACAAATATTTATTGACTGCTTATTATATTCCAGACATTGTTTTAGAAATTTGTTATCAGTGAATAAAAGAGAAAATATCCTTGATTTCTTGATACTATTCTATATTAGAGAAATATATTTATTTCTCTTGTTGTAATTCCACTTCAGTATTTCAGGAACTGCTAAAGTTAAGTTGCCAAACATATAAATAGATGAGTGTCTCTAGAAATTCAAAGTAAAAGCATCAATGAATTTTCAACTAAATTTTCTTTCAACGCACTCCTTTTCCTCTGGTTTAGGCTACCAGTTCTAAATTTCTTTTTTTTTTGTTCTTTTTGTAATTTTTATTTTTTTAAATATTTTTATTGATAAAACTTAACATACTAACATGCAAGCATTCATAACATACAAACATTCCCTACATGGTGTACTGGTTTGAAAGGATTTATGTACCCTTGAAAAAACATGTTCTAATCCTAATCAATCATGTGGGAGCAATGGTTTTTTCAGTTCCTTCTAATCCTTATTCAGTGTTATAGGTTGGAAACCTGACTACGTTATCTCTACAGAGTTGTGATTCAATCAATATTGGGTATTAAACTTGATGAGATGGAGACATGTGTCCAGCCACTCTATGTGAGTCATGATAAGTTTACTAGAATCTGATAAAAGAAAAGACATTTTGGAGAGAGTGCATTTTAAGAAGGAAGAGAGAGCTGCAGAACCACAACAGAAGGATGAGAGAACCACCAGTCAGTGACCTTTGAATGTGAAGAAGGAAAACACCTCTCAGGGAGCCTCATGAAGCAAGAGGCCTGGAGAGAAGGCTAGCAGATGTTGCCAGGTTCACCCTGTCCCCTCCCAGATGAGAGAGAAATGAATGTCATTGACCTTCTTTAACCAAGGTATCTTTTTCTGGCTGCCTTAGATTGGACATTTCTATAGACTGTTTTATTTGTGCCACTTCATAACCTTAGGACTGCAAACTAACAACTTATTAAATTCTCCTTTTTAAAAGCCATTCCATTTCTGGTATATTGCATTCTGGAATCTAGCAAACTAGAATGCATGGTATACAGTTAATGGCTCAAAATATCATCCACATAGTTGTGTATTCATCACCATGATCTTTTTTTGAGCATTTGTATCTCTCTAGGAAAAGAAAGAAAAAAAGAAAAAACTCATACATACCATACTTCTTACCCCTCCCTCACATTGACCACTAGTACTTCCATCTACCCAATTTTTTTTAACTTTTGTTCCAGTCTTAAATTTCTAATGTCTGTCATAGAGCTGTTAATTATAACGGATTTTACAAAGAAAAAACAGTCTTGAATTTTTTCAAGAGAATGAAGATGGTATATGCAACTTCAGAATTACAGATCATAAAATACCACCCATAAATGGAACAAATCATCTGGTTTCTGGAACACTTAGTTCAATTAATTTATGTAAATTTGAAGACTGTTATTTCTGACAACATGGAAGACTAGATAGCATTAAAATCTTTTAAGCATGTATAAGTCAACTGGCAATAGTGTACATTATTGGAAACTAAACTGAAACAGAATGAAAACTTCAGGAATGTTAACTATTTTTAAAGCTGAGTATCCTCTGAGATTAAGATCTTTGCCAAGTGGCAAGCATAGGAGAACAAAAGGACCCACTTAAAATGATGGCTTACATATGAGTCTTACAAATAGAGTCTTGCATCACTTGCAACCCTAAAGGGTTATAACCTTTTCTTTGATGAATAAAGTTTCAAGAAAAAAGTATCTTTCATTTAAATGGAAAAGACAAGAGATTTGTCTGCTAGTCAAGCTTAGTCTTGGTGAAGAGAGATGAGAGCAAAGGGAAGTAAGAGAGATAGAAAGGAGAGTCGAGGAAATTTCCCTAAGAAATGATTGTCACAAGCTGCTCTCTTACAGGTTTACATTGTGCATTTCTAATTTTATTCTTGTCTTAAAAACTCTAAGCCAATAATTTTGTTTAATGTGTTCTTAAGATAGAAAGTCTCCCAGGCTCCTGGTTGAAACTAATTTAATATATCACTAGAGGAATATTCTTTCATCCCAAATTAGTAAGAATTCTCATAGCTAAAATTTCAATACATATTAAATCACAGCAAACAATCATAGGACACTTGAGGAAATAAGGCACCAAGAGTGAGAGTAATAAATGAAAACCAAAAAATAACGCCAAAAAATCAAACCTGCAAATTTTTCAAATATTAAAATTATTGCATATAGAATATAATCATTATATTGAACCCTAAGGACATTGTATTATCTCTGCTGCTCCCCTAAAATATTCTAAGAGGGAGAGGCCCTTCTTCTTTCTTTGGTTAAAAAAATCTGATGGCCTTATGTTTTCTTTTGCTTTTTTTAATTTACTGATCACTCATCAGTAACAGGAACACTTTATGTCCCAACTGTCTTAATTTGGTATTTGAAAATATCCAGACTTAGATATTACTAGAAGATTTCTTTTTCATTCCAGAGCATAAAACCTCTGCCTTCCCCTACTTCTCCAGAATGGGGCTGCCAAAAATAGGAAGTCTTCATTAGGTGAAGATGGTATTAAAATCTTTATTTTTTCCCTCACTCAGTTCAAGTCTCCCAATTCCAATTTGTTGTTTTTGACCTCAGAATATCCAAATTGTGGGGGGCAGGGGTACTGGAGAGGTAAAAGGAGCAAGAAATTCTTTTCTTGACTCTTATTCTCACAAATCAATTCTGTATACTCAAACAAGGAGTCTTCCCTACATGGAACACTTTCATTTTCAGAAAGTCTTTTCTTCCACTGCTTTAACCTTGAACAAGTTTTCTTGAAGTGAAGAATGTTCCTTTATTTCTCACACATCCTTTGCTGTGAAAAATCTGGGATTCCAAGTGGCAGCACAATTTCTTTGCTCTGCTAAGAAAAACAGCTAGCAAGTTATTTTATCCCTTTTTTGTAATTTTTCTTTTCTGGTGTTAGACTTCAACTTCAGTGGATGTGCATTTAAATGTTCAAGTGGCCACACTGAAATCCTCCCTCTTCATTTGGAGTTAGGGAAAAATAGTTCTCCATGCTTTACCTTAGTAGGTCTAAGGTTCAGACCCCCTCTTCATACTTATTCAACTCTGTTTATAATGTTCATGTGGGAGAAGTGTGCAAGAGACAGTAAACTGGTTTTAGGCCAAATCCTATTTGCAGGTCTGCTGGGTGTTGCCTCACAACTCTGTTTATTATCTTTTATTGAATGTTTCAGTGACAAGAGATCCTGACTGCATGACTCAAAGGAATCTGAGACAGGATAAACCTCATCTTAACATGTCATTTATTAATAATTAATAAAGTTCAAAATATTTAAAAATATTAGGGGTGCAAGGGTAGTTTAATGGTAGAATCCTCACCTGCCATGCATGAGACCTGGGTTCGATTCCTGGCCCACGTACTTCCCAAACAAACAAGCAAATGAATGAAAAGTTAAATGAACAAACAAAAAATTCAACAAACTGTGCTGCAATTAAAGATATTTACATGGGAAAAAATGAAATGTGACCCCCACCATACAGCATACAAAAAATTATTAAAGTTAACTTAAATTTATGAGGAAGTAAAGAGATTTGAAATCAACTGAGTTAATGTGAAAAAGAATCAAAGAGAACAACTAGAAATAAAAATATGTAACAGAATTTTTTAAATTTATAATGATAATATAAAACACAACAGCAAAGGAAATTAGCAAAACCGAAATAGATGAAGAAATTGCTCTGATTTCAGCATAGAGAAACAAAAAGATAGAAGCTATAAAGAGAGGTTACAGAACATGAAGGTAGAGTGGTTGAAAATGGAGATTTTTTAAAATAGAGGAAAGTTAATAATCTTGGGAAATAAAATCAGTTTGATAGCCCTGGAAATCAAACAAAGGAAGAGTCTTTCTGCTTTTTTGAGGATCTTATTGATTTTCTTCTTAGCACCAGAATGTAAGCACTGAATTTAGATTTGGCATGTTAACTCCTTTCTATTAATTTTCTATCTACTATTTAAATGTATAAAGTAGAGCATTTATTTAACTGCATGTAGTACACACCCCAAATACATTGGGTGGACAGATTTCTATTCTGTCAGGTAAGTAGGCAATGCAGCCTGGAGTGGCCTGGTTCTTCCATGTACTCACCAGGAAAACAGCTTCTTCCTTCTCTCAGGTTTGTCATGTTTTGCAGGGTTAGGATACTTCATCACTCTGACTACATTCCAAACAACAGAATGCAGAAGATCTAAAAATGAGAAAAGGAGAGCATAATCTCCTCCAAGTTGTACACAACATTCTCACAAGCATCTCCTGGGCTAGAACTTAGACAGATGTACACATTCAATTGGAAGGGAACAGGACAGGAAATGTTACACCCCTGTTTGCATCCTCCATAATATCTAGCAAAGTGCTTAGATGTGATGATTGCATAATTGTCAGGGACACAATGATGATTATGGCACTGTGTCTTGTTTCAAAATATTCATAGTCTAGCATCATGAAGCATGCACAAAATGGTCTGTAAACAATGTGGTGACTACAAATAGCAATAAAAGCTAACTGCTTTGGAAATACAACAGAAGACATGATTACTTTTACCTGGGGAGACTCAAGGAAATGTTTAAAGAGAAATTAATTTTTACCAGAGTCGTATAGATAGCTCATGAGTTGAACTATGTTCTTTGCAGCCTGGAGAGGACTGTGATTAGGATGTGAATAATGAAAATTCACTTTCTTGTTTTGTGGAAGTTGTCCTATCAGATGTCCCTGTGCTAAATGAATGGTCTTCACATTTTCATACATTGAGAACCACAGTTTTGACACAAAACCCAGAGGAATCACATTAAGTGTGATTTGGTCTCTTGCAGAGGCTAAAATTAAATTTAAACTTAATGCAGCATTGGAGAGAATTAAAACATTATTTGTAATTAAAAGGAATTCTCAATTCATAGAACTCATAATGGATAGATTATCCACTATAGTGCTAGGCACGAGACTCTGTGGATGGTAACCTCCTAGCTCTAAGTGATACAATTATTCCCTTAAACCAGTATTTATTCTCTCAGGTACAAGTCTCTCAATATTTATACAGAGCTCTAACTTGCAGAACCTTAATCAGTGCTTTTCAGCTCCAAAGTTTGACCTCATTGTACACCTCAGGTTTTTCAATGTGATCTTGAGAAGTATCTGACTGATACTTAGATATGTGCTGCTCCTACCTATGTAGCTCCCCTATTAAAAAATCTGACCACTTTATCCATTTTCTTAATTCAAAAACTACTTATTGGCATCCCCCATGTGCTAAGTATTGCTATAGGTATGAGGCAGGGCTGTGGCCAAGGCAGTTAAGATCCCTGCATTCACAAGCTTCTGTTTCAGATGAAATGGGCCTAGACAATAAATAGACACACAAATAAAAATTTAGAAAGTGACAGATGCTAGTTGGATAATCACAGTGGTAAGTTATGGTCAGGAGTTCCTTAAGTTCTCAAGGAGGTCTTAGGTGGTGACATTGGAGAATGCAATTATATGAAGTCTCAGGGGAAGGACAGTCAAGATAGTAGAAAGGCCAATGCAAAAAGGCCTGTCTCAGAATTAGGTCTGGTTGCCAACAACAAAAGTCAAAATAGCAGTGGCTTAAGGAAGAGACATTTTTATTTCTTTTTTACATAAAAATCAGGATGTAAGCATTTTTCTGTTCTGCCATTGATGGGGTTAGTTCTCATCTTTATGGTCCTAGATGGAACTCTAGAACTCACATATACATTTAATGTAGCAGAATGACAGGATTGGAAAGGAAAAAGGATAGATCTTGCACCTTGCTTCTGAGAAAGGCAAGAAATTGTCTTTTAACAATTCCATTTATAATTTATGGGATAGAACATTGTCAAATCATCAGAAGGAAGGCTGGGAATTATAGACTTTATACAGGATGGCCTTCCAATCAAATACTATTAAAATATAAAACGAAGAATGGATTTTGGGGGAAACCAGGAATTTTCTCCATAAGTCTTAAAATGAAGGAATAAAGTGGTCATACAATAATTGTCTCAGGGGGAAGTTACATTAGAATTAAACTGAATAAAATTAGCATAGTATCTGGCAATGCATTAATTTTAAAAAAGGCATTCTTATTGCTATTATTATTGTTATGTACCTCCTTTTCCTTATTTATAAAACAAAACAGGTGAAGCAGATAGTTTATTCCTGTTTTTATATGCTATAATTTTAATTAGATTACATTGGCTTCATCTATAACTGGAAAAGCCAAGTGGGAGGGGAAAAGACCATGAATTACAGAACACAAGATTGGCATATTCAGGTTGAATAACCATATCAACAATTTGAGTATGACACAAACCCAAAGCAAATTTTGGTTTTTGATCCCAGGTTTACTCAAAATAACTACAGCTTGAAAAAGAAGAAAATTGCCTGGATCTGTTAATAAATAGAAATAAATAAAAAAACAACAATTAAATAGTTGACTATTTCTCTAGAGAGGTACTTTCCCAAGGGCCTTTTCTGGGAGAAACTTAATTGCTCCTTATTTTCTAAGTGAACATTTCAAGGAGGCCTTGCATAAGTATTGTTCCCTTGCCAAATATAAGTTTCTCAGTGTTCATTTTGTAGCATTCACTGTTTAACTCTGCATTCTTACTGGGAATATTTTTCTCTTCATTTTCTGGTAGGTCTAAAAATTTCTATCAGGAATTATTGCATGGAATACATATCTTATATTTTCTTTTCTTTTGTTCTTTAAAATGTGTGTATGTGTGTTTGAAAGAGACAGATGGACAGCGAGAGAGAAAAAGAAAGGTAGAGGTAAAGTTTCAATAGAGATTTGGTTATTTGATTATTATAAACTTTCAATAATAGCTTCACTTTCCAAGAGGGTATTTAATAAGTATCACCCTTTACATATATTATACGTCAATATACAATATCTCTGTTCATACAAACACCCAGTGAAATGGATAATATTGTTATTGTTACATGCTACTGAGGCACAGATAATGCAAAAACAAAGAAACAAGACAAAACTTGCCTACATTCATAAAATAAATCAAGGCGCCAAAGTTCAATCAAAGCCTGACAATGGAAATAGATCTCTTTGACTAATGAACTCCTTAATATTGCCTCATGCCTGTTCTGGGGGAAGAATACACATTCATTGGTAATTTGATTTGAAATAAATTCTGATACAATGGGAGAAGGTTGTATGTATCTTTGCCTTGGAATGGTGAGGAAAATCCTGCAGTGCTCCTGAGGTCTGTAAAAACAGATCCAAGGATAGATTTCAGTGTTGCAGTTTCCAATGGTTTCAGCATTGTTATCTCTCACCTGGCTACGCATCAGTAAGATGGTCTCATATTTCATTTTTTGAAAACACCAACACCATCTTTTGTATCCTTCTTGCATGCAGTTTGTCTCTTCCTTGCTACCACACAATAGATCTGTCTCCTATGCTAATCTTTGAAAATGAACTGAGGTTGAAAAACATAGACAATCACTGACAAATACTGCTAAACACAAATTAGGTATGATACATTAAGATGGTTGTAATCTCTTTCTAGATGCAGAACCTCTATTCATTTGTATTTCTTCTAACACTTATCATAGTGTCTAAAATATATTCTAATCAATTTCTCTTTGAATATATCCTATTGTACATTCAAACTCCAAACTTTCCTGTTTAAGAAATTCATCTTTCTCAAACTTAATGCACATCTTTTCATTAAGGTAGCATTGTTATCTGCCATCTCTCTTTCTTATTTCTGTCCTCCTCCATGGCTCGTCCTCACCATCATCTCACAGTAATCCTGCAGCATATTTGGAGGATTCAAAAAATATTCCCACCACACCCCCAGAACTGCGAGGAACATATTAAAATCTGAGTATACAGCAACACACTAAGAGGCATATATCCAACATAAAAGATAGGTATTTTATCGTGTTGCTTTCCATCTTGCTACTCTTTCCCACGCCCCCCTCCCCTCCAAAAAAGCAAAAAAACTCATAAAGGAATTTGAGGATGACAGGGAAGGTTAAAAAACAGTTTATAAATCTAGTGAATTTTAATATTTAAATTTTAGTCGAACCACAGTATGCCATGCCCTAACCAACAGGATTACCGAAAATTTTAGGGAATTCTCTAGACTCTAAGTATCTATGAACATTTTTCTTAATAAGTTTATTGTTCCCTGAAGATCGAGAGGAAGATCTAATGATAAAGAGGATGTATAATGGAGAAATTAGGGTGTAACAAATGACAGTGACTACTGACATTATATAGATACTTTTTTGTTAGTATCCAGTGTTTTAGAACAGCCAGAAGGAAATACCTGAAGTTGTTGAACTGTCATCATCCAGCAACACAGTAACACAGGACTTTGATGATGATTTTAAAATCATATGGCATTAAAAAATGTTGGTTGTCCATGTTTGTGTGAATCTGCT